>PVJI01015690.1:0-40520 GCA_004026765.1 Micronycteris hirsuta
GATTTTATTTATTTATTTTTAGGGAGAGGGGAAGGGAGGGAGACAGAGAGGGAGAGAAACAGCAATGTATGGTTGCTCCTCACATGGCCCTCACTGGGGACCTGGCCTGCAACCCAGGCATGTGCCCTGACTGGGAATCGAACCAGGACCCTTTGGTTCCCAACCCGCGCTCAATCCACTGAGCTACACCAGCCAGGGCTGCTGTTGAGTATCTTATTTCTTGATTATACTTTTTAGCAACACTCATCTTTCTCTGTGTCAGGTTGATTCTCTTTTTGTTTATTTCCTCTAGTGCATTCCACCCTTTGTTCAACTTGTTCTGGAGAGATTAACCCGAGGGGTCAAAACGAGTGAGCTCCGTACTATGTGTCTTCAGGTTGCAATCGCTGCCTTGTACTACAACCCTGATTTGCTGTTGCACACCTTAGAAAGAACTCAGCTGCCTCACAACCCTGGGCCTGTCACTGTACAGTTTATAAACCAGTGGATGAATGATACAGATTGTTTTCTTGGGTGTGTGTTTTCTTGATTTTTCACCGCATTTCTGTTTCTGGAAAGTTGAGGGTTTTTTTTTTTAAGATTTTATTTATTTATTTTCAGAGAGAGGAGAAGGGAGGGAGAAAGAGCAATGTATGGTTGCCTCTCACATGGTCCTCATTGGAGACCTGGCCCGCAACCCAGGCATGTGCCCCAACTGGGAATCGAACCGGGACCCTCTGGTTCCCAGCCCGCGCTCAATCCGCTGAGCTACACTAGCCGGGCATGGAAAGTTGAGTTTTAATATGTGCTTATAATAGCATATAGACAGATATCTTCATATCTTAAGAATTATTTTTAATGTATTGTTAAAATATTTAATTTTTAGAGAATGAAGAATGTGTTTCAGCAGTATAATCTAGTAGAAGGAATGCTGGCTTTGAAAATTAGGTATAGTCCTTCCCTGCTTATTTTTGACTTACACGTGTTGCTCCATCTGCATGTAACAAAAACTGAGTGTCTGTCCAGGTTCTATGACTGTGGAGTGTCTAGGGGTAAAGACCTTCTGCATGGAGTCAGGTTTCTAAGGAAATGACCAGAGTGTAATGTATTCTGGCAGAGTGTAATGTACTGTCCCAGGATATCGAACACCTTACAGGTCTCAAGGGAGCCCTTTCTCAAATGTGAGGTCCGGATTGTCAGATGTGGCCCAGGTGCTGCCCTGGTAGGAGAGTTTGGACTTAGGGGAAACACTCTCCTAGTTTTCTGACACAGGCAAAGTGAGATTCCAAAGTAGTTACGTGCCGACCTCAAGTGCCTGACGCACAGTAGTGACCCAGCACATTGTAGTGATCATGCGATGCTAGAATTTGAGCTAGATTGTTGACTAATTTGTTGAAAGCATTAGAAATAATGAATGTTCTTTTTAAACTCTGTAAGATACCATTTAGAAAAATTTGCTGGGGGGGGGACTCCCAGCAGGAGAAATAGGGTACTGCCGAGTGGTGGGGAGATGGCGGCAGAACGGGAGTGGGGCAGCATTTTATAAGCTGCTCTATTTCTTCAAATTATTCTATTTGTAGGAGACTAGAATTCGGCCCTGTTTTAGATTTCTTACTTAAACCTTGAAGGGGTGAATATACTTTAAAAAGAAGTAGTGTCTAAAGTTGTCTCTGACAAAGATTTAGGGAGTAGAGATTTGGTCATTCACAGTTATGCAGTCGGTTAACTTATCTCTTTGTTACCATCTATAAGCGATTTTTCCAAAGATAGAAGCGCTATCTCAGCTGTTGTCTGCACTGGGCATGCTCGGATTGTGCTTCCTTGGGTTCTTCAGAGCCCCACTTTATAATCATCTTTCCCGCTGCCACTCCTTTGACACCTGGTATGCTGGTATGCACTGCTAGTTAGGGGCTACGTGGATGAGAAGGCCCTCAGGACGAGCATGGTCCCTGTTGGAGCATACTCCTCTGGCAGCAGTCCCTTGAATGAATCAAGAAATGCAAATAATGAAGAATAACAAATGCTCGTAACATATTCATTATTAGGTTTATTGTATATTACTCTCATTTTAAACAAATTGAATCACTGCAAATGAACTTTTTGTTCATGCCACAATTTTAAGTGCTATACTTTATAGTAGTCTTTTTATTCTTAATATTTTTAGTTTTAAACAACTTAGAAGGATCATTCAGTAGAAAAATGTCTGTGTTATATATTGGTCATTTTTCCTTCATAATTAAATTTTCCTTATCTTGTGGCAGAGACATTGAATAGATTTACTTATAGACATTAAGTTCAGCTTATTAGATGCTGAGTTTTTGAAACAGCAGTTTTGGCACCTGGGGTTAGTGTAGGATATATCTGCTAAAAAACCTTGTAGAGCAATGGAATGAAGACAGAGTCTAAGGAACGCTTCCTTTTTTCCTTTGGATCAGAATGTTATGCTGTCAAATGCAGGTATTCCTGCTGTAATGAAACTTGTTATGCCAAGGCCCTGATACAGCATTTATATTAATCATAAATCGATATTATAGTAAGATTCACTGTAGTAATTGCAGACTCCCATAGGTCTTTGATGGTAATAATTGGTTTACAAACTTCATTTACATGGGATTTCATATAGTACAAAATGGATATGTCTGTGTAGTGACAATGAATGAACCTTAGAGTACACCTTGGATATTCCTTTTTTATTTCTTCAGACTCTGTCCTCATTCCTCACGGGCACATTTACTTTTCCTTCCCCATTTGTAGGCATCATGACCGGAAGATGTGTATCATAGGACTCAGTATCCTCTTGGAATTGCACAACCGACCTCCTGCGGTAGATGCTGTGGGGGGGCAGATCGTGCCCTCTATTCTTTTCCTGTTCCTTGGACTGAAGCAGGTCTGTGCTACTAGACAACTGGTAAACCGGGAAGATCGCTCAAAAGCAGAGAAAACTGATATAGAAGAAAATGGTAAAGTCTTCTAATTTCCGTGAATGCTATAATTGATTTTGATTTGAGCATGCGTTTTCTTTGGACCTTAGTCTATTTGAAGTCATTAAACAGATTTACATTCTTTGGCCTGTTGCACATTTCACAGATATTTTGGATTTGGTTGACTTAATTATGTCATGTGATATAAATTTATATTTGTTCACTTTTTGACACTTAAACGATTTATTATTGAGTCTAGTGAATGTCTTTTACCCTGGGAAATACATTTATAATGGGATTCAGTGGTCTTGACAATAAGTTAATCACCCAGTATTTACTTATGTACCTTTTGGTGCTAACGGTCTCAGCGAAAACAGCAGTTCTGAGTTAACGAACTGTCAGACTTAGGAGTGTGAGCACAGCAGATCAGTGGCGTGCCTGAGTTTTTTTGTAATGATTCTCAGGTGGCTCATCATCAAAAAATTATGATTGGGAGATTTTGTGGTTTACACATTATACATTTAGGATAAAGTACATAAATGAAGGTGATTTACTTAACTGAGTAAGAATACGATTGTTGGAGTCAAGAATGTTAGATCTTTGTTTTGTTTAATGGTACAGTGAAACTGCTTCATAGGGGCCAGGAAGTAACACTGTCCACCTCTGAATGGTGTTTTCTTCTCCGGTTAAAAACAAATTATTCTGGAAAATATACAATTCTATTTTTCATGCTAAATTCTGTGAAATTCTGTGTAGGTCTTTGGCAGTAGTTGTTTTTTTTTAAAGATTTTATTTATTTATTATTTTTAGAGAGAGGAGAAGGGAGGGAGAAAGAGAGGGAGAGAAACAGCAATGTATGGTTGCCTCTCACATGGCCCTCATTGGGGACCTGGCCCACAACCCAGGCATGTGCCCTGACTGGGAATCGAACCGGGACCTTCTGGTTCCCAGCCCGCGCTCAATCCACTGAGCTACACCAGCCGGGCGGCAGTAGTTGTTTTTTGTTTTTTTGTTTTTTTTGGCCAGAAGTTTTACGGGTTTTTTTTTTTGCTAAGCATATGCCAACAGTTACAGATTTTTTTGTATTGACCACTTTTTATTGATTTATAATTAATATGGCTTGAGAGAAATTTTCCTGTAATGTTTCAGACTTTCTTGATGAGTTTCTTACTAAAGTATAGAATAATTAACTAGCAAAGGTATTCCTTGATGTCTTTGTAATTATACCTTTGCCATATATATGTATGTTTACACACAGGTGTATATGTGTTTATATGTTTATGTATGTGGCGTATATGTATATGTGTGTGAATATGTGCTTATCTTTGTGGTATATATATATGTGTATATGTATATATGTGTGTCTATGCTTATGTATTTGGTAAAAACAATGGTTTCTTGCCTTATTTCTAAGACTGCCTTGCAGTTTAGTCCAGGTATTTATTGTCTACTGGTTGTTTACAATACTGGTCTAACTGGAACAGATGAACGCTGAAAATAGTAACAGAATCCAATGTGATAAACAGTTTGTCTTTCAACTTTTTAACCCACATGTAGCTGTTTTATTTTTTCTTTACATTTCTATATTTTTCTGTTTCTATTAGCAGAAATGACCTCTTCGCTCAAGCAGTTCATAATCAACTTAGCTAATTGTTAAGTCCAGAATTCTCAGCGGGGGCTCATTGTTATTTAAAACAAGTTATGTATTTTAGTCAGGTAATTGCGCCTATTGGCAGAATCACTAGCAGTGTGAAATCCGAATTCCTGCTGATATAGGCATTAATCTGTTGTGACTGAGACCATTAGCAGCATTGCCATTGGTGATGTAGTAAAAGTTAGTTTCACATTAAAAAAATAAATGAAAAAAAAACATACACTGGACCGCACAATCATTTTATATCTTTTTTGACAAAGTTAATTTGGGTATCTGCAGTAAATAGTGTTTTATATTAATGAACATGAGGCAGCCATAGCAAAACAATAGTAATGCTCAGCTGGACCACAGATTTAGGCATAGTTGGAACTTGTTTTCAGTGAGGAGGATAAAGTCATTTTCAGTTTAGGAAACTACAATAAAGATACAGTTTATTTTTATAACTTTGTATAAAATTATGTAGTGGTTTTTCAGTTTCCAGAATGTCATTTTATAATTTTTGTTTTCTTTGTGGAATTTTATATTTTGTTCGTGTATGTTTTGATTCCTTTTCAATAATTCATGGATTCACAGAGGAGATTTCAAGTGATGAAGAGGAGGCGAATGTGACCGCTCAAGCAATGCAGTCGAATAATGGGAGAGGTGAAGATGAGGAGGAAGATGATGATGACTGGGATGAAGAAGTATTGGAAGAAACTGCCCTGGAGGGATTCAGCACTCCACTTGACCTTGACAATAGTGTAGATGAATATCAGTTTTTTACGCAAGCTCTGCTAGGTATGTCTTTACTCCTTAAATCTTCATATATTTTTCTCTTAGTTCTTTCTTCATTTTCCCATTAGAAGGTTTGGGATCTTTTTACTACATGAACTATTTACCAATTTTATATAGCAAAGGACATGATTAATATAGTTAAGGACTCATAAAAGATGGGGAGAAAATATTTACCACATACATATCATAGGCTTAAGATCCACAGTTAACAAAAACCTTCTTCAAATCAGTAAGACCAATAACAAAGAATAAAAATGGGAGCTATAAATGGAAAATATATAGAACTAAAAATAATAAACGAATAAAAATGTTTAGAAAATTATAATGGGAAAAATTTTATTAATACAGATATTTTGTTTTATAGTTACATAGTATTCCTGTGGTTGTACCATAATTTATTTCTGCTGATGGACATATGAGTGTTTCCTAGGTTTTTTGCTATTACAAGCAATGTTAAAGTGAACATCTTTGTGTCTAAAAATATTGCTCCAACCTGGCAATGATAAAGCCATGGCATTATTGAGTGTTGCTATAAATATTCCTAATGACGGTACAACCACCTCTATGGTTCATTGAAAATTAGCAGGAACTAGAGAGTACAGGGAAGGATGTTCCAGACACGGGAAAAATAAGAGCGTAAATGTGGAGATGGGAATAGGAAGGGTATTTGCCTCCAGGCATTAGTTCGCATCATAATCAGCAGAAGCTTTTAGGTCTTGGGTGGGATCTTGGGATATATTTTAAAATGCTCAAGTGATGGGCAGTCATCTTTGGATCAGTATTTGGTGGGAAGAAGCACACAGGTGAGACCTGGAGAGAGCAGCAGAGAGCCGGCTGTGGAGAGGACGTGGTTAAGATGCTAGGGCTGCCCAGTGGTTGGCCAGGAGACTGATAGAGCTGTGATGGAAATGGGAGATGCAGAAGGCCTGGGAGGTGAAATGTTAACTTCAGTTGTAGTTGTGCTGAATTTGAGCCACAGATCTTGCCTCAAATTGAATTTTGAGTTTTTGGTGTAGGTGTGATGCTGAAGCCGCAGGCAGTGTGAGAATTCTGGAGGAAAATGGTAACAATTGGGTACTGGTGTTTTCCAAGGTCTGGATTTAGGGAGCATTCATAGTTAGTAAAACCCTAGGAAGAAGGTGAAAGAGGCAGAGAGCTAGGTAAAGCAGAGGTTTTTAATATCCAGCTGTCTTTCGATAGCCCTGTATGGTTGGCTACTGACTGGATCCTTAGAAATAATCCATTGTTGGAATAAGTTTCATCACCTTGTGTTTGTCTATATTTTTCTCTTACTGTCTGTGATCATTTCATTATAATTTGATCATGTCATTATTATTCTCTGAAATAATTGTCACTGGGCTCCCTTATCTTTTCCTCCTCCACCTCTGTCTTCCCTCCAAATGCCACAGCTGTGCAGAATCGGGACGCTGCCTGGTACCAGCAACTGATGGCCCCGCTGAGCGAGGACCAGAGGCGAGCGCTGCAGGAGGTGTACACCCTGGCCGAGCACCGGAGGACGGTGGCAGGTCAGATTGGAGTGCATGTCCACGTGCTGAAGTCAGCCTTACTTAACAAGCCTGGTGGCGCTTATGCACTGTTTTTTTCAATTATTAGAGCCAGCCTTTTAAGATAATAAGGAATTATTATTGTGTGGTCTTTTTAATCACTCGTGGTATCTTAGCTGTAAAAAACATCGTGCATCAGTACATGTCTTGTAGTGGTATGCCGTTCACATCCTTATTTCGGAGCCAAGGGTAGGACGTAGGGTTGGGATGAGTCTTGCTGAGGGGGAGTTGGTCTTACTGGGTCTCACCCCTAAACATCTTAAGCACAGATGACCAAAGGCACTTCATGAGTTCTTGCAAGGAGCTTGTATTCCTGGAAATGAAAGACTCTCCATTGCTCTTTGTTGGGCTTTACATATTGGTGATTCTTGTTGATTTTTGGGTTTTGAGCTAGAGACGTTATTTCACATAATTATTTGACATTATTATGGTCACTCCTAGAAAATCAGTGGAAAAGATTTTGTAATTACAAAGATAATTTTGTGGGAGACATCTGGAGGTTTAGAACCTATGTTTTCCTCATCGACTTAAGGTTTTCAGTCCCGCACAGGTGCCCTTCCTGACAGGAGAGGTCTGGGCGTCCTTTCAGCAGGAGAGACTCTGGGGCTAGTGCGACTCAACTTTGAGACGTGTTTTCAGTTTGCTCATTGTTAGCAAGCAGTTTTTCCATGGTAGACATGCTTCCTGACAGCCTGGAGTCTGTTAAAGGCTGGTGGTCCACAGGGCAGGATAGTTAATACCACGAGTGACATTCCTGCACCGTGCGAAGTATAAAGAATCTGCCTCCTTTGAGGCTATTTCCAGCTCTGTCACCTGAAATACTCTTCTTTTTTTTCCTCTTTTGGCAAATGCTAGAGGCAAAGAAGAAGATTGAACAACAGGGAGGCTTCACCTTTGAGAACAAAGGAGTCCTCTCTGCATTTAACTTTGGGACTATGCCCAGCAACAACTGAAAGATGGAATATCAACCGACCAAGACCAAGCGTCAGCGGGATATTTCTCTTCGCCAGGGGAATGCGGCCGTCAAGCGGAGGGAGGGCCGGAGCGGCCGTCTGGCGCCCCCTGCTCCGGCTGTGCCAGTTACTGCCTGGCGGAGGGCAGTACTTTTATCCACTCTCCCCTCTGACCTTTCTTACCATGAAATATGTATTTTAAGCAGCTACTGTATGAAATTAAAGGAAAACATAATCATTGGATTGAAAAGGACACATCATATGCTCCAAAGGATGAACGACCAAGGTGGTTTAGCGGATTGGATTAATTGCACGTCTCAGGTTTTTGCCATGCAGAATCAATGGATTTATGCGGATAACAGTGCCTTCTGTTGTACATGAATTATCTGAAAACATTTTTTTGGAGTGCATTGCGATTTTTTTTAAAGCATAAAACATATTTCTAGATATAATGTAAACCTTGGCTATATGTTGACTTATTCTGCATTTTACTATGTGAATTTACTGTTAGGCAGTTAGCTCCAAGTCACTCTGGTTTCAAAAACATCACCACTCCCTTGCTCACCCGGCTGCTGGGGCTTTCTTCAGGGGCTGTCACATGCGCACTGGCTCTGGGTTCTCATGGAGCTGTTTTGTAGCTTTTCTAGTAAGTGTCTTATTTCCTCTTCTTCGTGCTGTCCAGCCCCGAAAGGGTGGTATTTCTTTTGGAGTCAGCAAATATGAGTATCAATTTCACTCATAACCTGGTAGGTTCAGGACTCGAAAACTCTTGGCAGGGCTCTCTTTAATCACTGGAATTAATAAGTCCAAGTGTATTCTGAATCATGTACTTAATTATGCAATGAATTGACCATTATATTAAAGCACATTGAACTTCTAGGAGAAAGGTGCTACATAAGCACACCGTCTTTCTGGGTTGGGGGCTTGCATTTTTAATAATTTACCATTCCAGCTCTCTTAGACCCGGGTCCAAAACATTTTGTAACAGTGTTTTTTACCTAGGTAAAAGACCCAAATCTAACTTCATGCTTTCTCACACATCTGACTTTTCTCCTGCCTAATTCATTCTAGTCTTTGTTATAGCTCAGTTTGACTTCTTATGTTTTTTTCTGAGTTGGCGCTGTTGGTGAGCTGCACTCTTAGATGGTAATAATATGAGATAGCCCATCGAAAGAATTGCAGATGAAAGTAACAGCTGATTTTCTGAGCTGATTCAAGACCAGAACATGGATCATAGTGTTTTCATTCAGTACAGTGAAAGTGTATTTTCAGAACTTAATCTATTACTGTATGTGGTACAGTTTTCCATTTTTGTGAAATGTCTGCAGCTTGTATTGCCCGTCAGTGAGTGACTGGAGGAATTTTCTCCAGGTGCTTCCTATCGTGCCATCTCTTACTAATACTAACTCTCTTTAGAATTTCAGGTTATTTAAGTAGTTTTTACAGGAGTAGCCTAAGAAGCTCTGAGTTTCAGAGTTAAATGATCCTCTGATTTCCTCTGTCCCTCTGTTCCCAAGACACGGAGGTCAAATGTGCCAGCTAGTGGCCAGAAGAGAACAATGGCATTGGGGGAAAGTTTAGCTGTCTTAAGCTTTGAAACTCTTCTTATTCTACCCCTTCCCCAAACCTTTTAATTTTAACCTAAATAGTATGCCTTCACACTGGATTGTAAAAGGCATGTGACTTTTATTTTGTGAGGTATTGTCTTCTGCAGTGTGAAAGCAAAGTAATTGTTAATGTGTATCATCCTATCTTGTTTTTGAAGCCAGGGTAGTTGTATAATTTTGTTACCAGCAGTGCTAACCTGAATGTGATCGTTATCTTGGAAATGCAGGAACTTACGTGAATGTACTATAAAGTAAAATGCGGACCGATTCCAGGATCCTGAACTTTCTGGTGTGTAATGATTTCTGGAATGTGGAGTTTTGTTGAAATGTGGCGGGTGGTTAAAAACCCATCAGTGTTTTCCTGCCTTCCTGGAGCAAGGTGGCTGTTAGTCTGGGAGGGCAAGCAAGGCTCATCAAGAGCAGCTAGAGAGTGGGACATCGCCCTGGCTGGGTGGCTCAATTGGTTGGAGCATCGTCCCGTACATCAAAAGATTATGGGTTCGATTCCCAGTCAAGGCACACACCGAGGCTGTGGGTTCAGTCTCCAGTCGGGGAGTGTATGAGAGACAGCCAATTGATGTTTCCCTCTCACATACATGTTTCTCTCTTGCTCTCTCTAAAATAAATAAATAAATAAACAAACATATCCTTGTGGGGATAAAAAAGTAAGTGGGGCACGGTTGGAAGTGAGAGCCCATCTCATCAACCAGGGCATCCCCATGAGTGTGACAGAAGCTCAGAAAAAGCAAAGGTCCTTTCCACACCGGGACCGGGAGGGAAGAGGAAAGGCTCAGACTGCAGCCATTTTCTAACGGGCTGCCATCGAAGTAGGAGCTGGCAAGGCTGAGTGGAATGGTAACTGCTGGCTTTGGATTCTAAAATACTCACCTAGTATGGCAGTAAGCTCCTTCTTCCCACTTATAATTTCTGTTGAGACCATGTGGAACAATAAATTGTTAATCAGGGAAAATTCCTAAGGTAGAAAACAGTTAAATTATGTCACTTAAGTAATATAATGAATGACAGTCCAGTTTTCTGTTCAGCAGTTGAGACTGAAAACTATAATAAAATTTATTGGGAAACTTGGCTGTGTGATCAGAGACCACCAAAACATGTGTGGGTGCATGCATGTGCCCTTGCATGGCAATTCTGTCCCTCTCCATTTTACACTCTCCATGGAGGTCAGTGTGCCAGGGCCGCTTGGGCAGTCCACTGGTGAGTAAGGGCACAAGTTCAATGAACAGAGGGCTGGACTCTGCTTCAGGAAGAAGCTCCACCTGAGGGCCACTGTGGCTGATCCTGCAGCTGGGAGAGGCGTGTATGCAACAGCAGCGAGTGGCTGGCCGCAGGAGAGCCGGGCTGTTGTGGAGAAAAGGGAGTGCAAGGCTCTGCCAGCAAGGCGGGAGGTGGGTGAGTGCCCGTGCCCCCTGGAGGGCACACGAGAGGACTTGCACCTTGGATATCGCCGGACTTGAAAAACACAAATAGATGGGTACCTCTCCAGACCTAGAAATGAGGCTCCCCAGAGGGTTTGCGATTTGCACAGGGCTAGGAGCAGCTCAGGCAGGATTGACCTTCTGGAGCCCTTTTCCCAAAGGGCCTGTTTGGGATGAAGGGAAAAGCCAAGGAGGATGAGCACTACACAGCAAGGCCTCATGGGCAGCTGTCAGCCGTGGCCCAGTATCCCACACAAAGCTCTTCTCAGTTTAGAGTGACCTACCTTTCCTCCTACCCAGTGAGTGAGGACAGTACTCACCTTTCTCTTCTTTGCCATCATTTTCTCCCGGGAGCTGGTGCAGGGCGACCCACACCCCAGCTGATTTCAGATAGCCTGACTCCTCTCTCCTTAGGCAAGTCAGTGGGTTAGAATTCCGTCAAAGTGCGTGAGCTCCGACCTCCTTGGCACGAGCTCCTTCTTTTTCATACCACTTGTTTTCCGTTTCACCTTGACTTGCTCATTGATTACAAGTTTGAGGGCAGAGACTATGCTTTACATAGTATTTTGTATACGTTTGTCTTCTTTATAGACCGTGGATCTGGTGCCCAGCATAATGCATATAAACCAGTGTGTATTTGAGGTTCTGCCAATGCGGTTGGAATTTAGAGGCATCTCTGAGGCCTCAAATAAGGTGATAGAGTCAGGGAGGTTCCTATTGAGGCCCCTGGTTTTAGGAGAAAACAAATTTGCAGCAGCAGCAGCTGGATGGCGAAGCAGATGTATGCCACTGGAGGGAAGATGTCGCCTGTGGACCCCTGTGGTCCCTGCTGGCCTTCCATTTCTAAACGCAGTGCACAGGGTTATTATTACTATTATTATTTTTAATGCAGTAGCATTCCAGGCAGTCGAGTCCTCTCTCTTTCAGACCCCTCTTTCTCTAGTTCCCATGACAAAGAACTCCTTTCTCCTAACTCCAGCTGTTTCTTTCTTTCCCCTATGGGTTCATCGTCCTCCACTCAATTTTAAGAGCCGATTTATTTATTCATCAGGTATTTATTTTGCAGAAAGTCCTTCCGAGACTGATCCTGGGCTCTCTTCTAGTATCTTGACTTTAGTTAACACTCCTGACCTCTGCCTTGGCATTCAGACTTTTGGAACCAACTGCCACCTCTTGAGGGTCGTGGGCATCTCAAACTCCTGTGTCCAAATGGAAATCACGTTTTTTTACTCTATCTCCAACCCTGCCCTCCCTCAGCATTTCTTGATTGGTGGTACCAGTCACTAGACCCTGTTAGATATCTGGGTGTTGTCCTTGATGACTCCCACTTCTTCACGCCTCATACTGATTATCTCTTCAAAAAATAGTCTGGGTCTATTTCTTTCTATATTATCTTACTGTAGGCCACCACTATTTCTTGCTAGAATATTCTAGTTTCCTCCAGTCTGAGATCTTACACCTGTTCTTGTGCCCCACCTCACTGCCCACATTGATTCACTAACAAGGCCAAATAATTTTTCAAAATGCAAATTTTGATTGTATCGCTAATCTGAGACATTAAGATCTCTCACTGGTTATTAGGATACAGATAAATCATTAAACTGGCCCAAAGAGCCTGAGCTGATTTGGCCCTATTTAAACAATGCATCCTTTGCTACTTTTTAGTGCCTCCTATCTGCTTTTGTCCTTGCTTCTAATTCACTGGTTTCTTTGTCCTGGAGGTTCTCTGATGTGATTTTTTTCCCCCTCTGCTCTTTAAATTCCTCTTCACTTTCAAATTTGAACATAAATATTTCCTTAGAGACACTTTTTTTGCTTTTTTGATCCCTAAATCAACTTCGAATCATGTATCCCACCTACAACCAAGTAATTGTGCAATATAAGCTTCTTGAGAACCAAGTCAATGTCCTACTTATTACAGAAACCCAGTACCTAGTGTAGTGCTTTGCTTGTGGTGGTTTTATCTTTGGAGAACTGCGTGATCCAAAACCCTGTCAAAGGAAGACTTCCTGGTAATAGCTAAATTGGAGAAGTTGGTTAGCCTTAAAATATCCCACTTGAAACTGAGTTACCTGCCTAGTTGTAGTCAGACAAATATGTAAAGGCCAACAATTTGGTCTCCCCTTTGATCTAGTGATGTTTAAACATTTACTTAACATTTATTTGGTGGAGTTAGGGAGAAATTGATTTATTAATAAAACTTGTATTTTCAAAACAAGAAATGTATGCATTTATCAAAGTTTTCCAAACCAGATAACTAAGTTTTGATCATTCCCAATAACAAAAACTACAAATTCAATTTAATAATTTTTTAGCTCCCTGAAGCTGCTCGTGTCAGACAACTCTCAGCTGGGTGCTGTCGGGATTGGTGGCATTTTTACGTATAACAGAATGTTCCACCTTGGTAGATACCAGCAAGTAGTGTTTGTTTCTTCATGAAGGTGTGGCCTACTTTGGTGGGAGCAAGAGCCGTTTTCATTTCACTAGCTAAATGAGGAGTTGTGTTTGGAAACCTTTATTCCCTGGGGCCTCAGTTCCAATGTATCCAGTGAGGTCTGAGCTCCCCTCGCAGCTGCTGTCCAGGTCACTCCACGGCTGACCAGCCCTCCCCGTGGCTGTGGTTGGGCACCAGGGCCAGACATTCCCTGAAGCCAGAAACAAGCAGGTCGTTGACTCTCCCAATGCACCTACAGCTGATAGGCTTTCAGCCTCTTCTTTCAACCCAGGTTTAAAGAATATGGCGTAACCTAGACCGGTTGCACTGCCAGGCTATGCTGCTTCCCTTTCATGATCCTATCACCTTATATCAATCCTCTCCAGGGTTGTCCTTTGCTTGGTGGCTGTGTTGCAGGCTGTGGGAAGCAGAATAATGACACCACACCCCTACCCCAAAGATGTCGAAATCCTATCCCCAGAAGTTGTGAATGTGTAGCCTCACATGGCAAAGGGGAATGAGGTTGCAGATAGAATTCGCTTTGATAAGCAGCTGACCTTAGAACAGGCAGCGTGATGGGATTCCCAGGTGTGCCCAGTGTAATCACAGGGGTTCTTAAAGGTGGAAGAGGGAGGCAGTAGAGAAGGTCCCAGTGATATGTGAGAAGGACTGACGCCGTCATGGCTAGCTTTGAAGGAGGAGGCATGGGCCATGAGCCCACAGGCGGCCTCTAGACGCTGGCAAAGGCTAGGAAATGAACTCTTTCTGGAGCTTTGAGAAAGGAATGCAGCCCTGCCAATAGCATGACTTTTAGGTCAATTGGCAACCCTGCCAATACCTTGACAAATGAGACCTAGCTGGGACTTCTGACCTCTGGGACTGTAGGTAGCAAGTCGGTGTGCGTTAAGCCTCGAGTCTGTGGTATTTGTTGCGGCACCAACAGACGAGCACACCGGCCCGGGTGAGGGCGGATGCAGGAGTCGCAGCTTTGGAGACTGAGATGTTAATATTTTGGGCTGGACATTTTGATTTCTAAATCAAGACCATGTTTTGCAGTATAAAGTGGTGATGGGGCCTCTTGCTGCCTCAGTGTGATCAGGAAATTACTGGGCCTGCTGGGCGTTTTCATCTAAACCCGGGGGCAAACTTTCTCCAGTGGATAGAATTTAAAGAGCAAGTGGAAGGTAAAAATAAACATGCATTTTGATTATATCCCATAGGTTGCGATTGTTAATGTCCCTCTTATAATAGCACAGCGTCTAAATTAGTGTAATACATTATATTTTGTATTTAATATATTCATTCAGCAAATACCTCATGGTTCCTGACATTTTCTGAGCCTCCTTAGTAAGCTTTCCTTTTAGTTCTGTGAGAAACAAAGATTTTTTTTCCCATTAAATTCCTTTTCTACTGAAGTTAGCTAGGGCTGGTTGCTGTTGCTTATGACTAAGCAGGCTGGTGGACGTAGGAAACAGCACTTTCTCATCTAGAGAGCCGTGCGGCTCCAGGTGGACTGCTGTTTGCATGTGGTGCAGCAGGCCTCGGAGACGTCCCCCAGCGACCCCGCTTTCCCTTGGGTTGTTCCCTCTCACACTGTTGCAGCGTCGGACTATAAGCTCAATAGCATACAGAAGAAGTTATCATGTCATTCCCACGATTGGGTTACTAAAAAACTGAGACTTACATCTGGGGCACATGGAAGCTCTCCCGCACTCTTGCCCACTCTCTCCACTGAGCTGCTCTGGTGGAAGCCATGGCCTGAGGAGCCCGATGGCGAGACCCACGCGGTGAGGAGCTGACACCCCTGACCACGGGCACTGGAGAGACTGAGGAATCCAGGTGCTTCGACCCTGTCAGTTCTGCAGGGACCACAGGCCCGGCTGACAGCTTGACTCAGACGTCATGAGGAGCTGGGTCACGTCACCCAACTAAGCCACTCCTGGATTCCTGACTCTCAGGTACTGTGTGGGATGATAAAGGATTGTTTTTAGCTAAGTTTGGGGACAGCTTGTTATGCTACTAGAGATGACTAACACATTGCTCATTAAAAACTCTCCTACGCTTTTCAGTATATGAATAAAGACAATACATCCTGAACCGCTGGGAATGCAATCAGTTCTTTCTCACACAGGAGCACTGGTGAGGGAATGCTGGCACCTGAGACAGAGCAGAACTAGGTCACCACCAGGATTCCTCCCCGACCCGAGATTTCATCATAGGTTGAAATGGAAAAGTGAATATGATAACTGGATTTTCCTAAGCTACTCTTATTGTCTACTTTCAAACTAAGCTTTATCTAAAAACATATGAAAAAACCTGTAGCTTAGATTCGGTTTACATCTATATTCAAATGTTAGGCATTTGTTCTCAGGGACTATCATTTATTTTTAGTCAGTTATTTTTTAAATTTAATCTTTATTGTACATTTTTCCATTACCGTTTAGCCCCCTTACACCCCCCTGCCCCCAGCAATCACCACACTGTTGTCCACGTCCATGAGTCCTTTTTCTTTAGTCAGTGATTTTTTATATGCAAAACTTTTTACACATGAAAAGCCATGATCTAATTTAAAGGCTATATTTACATGGGCACAAGACCCCATTTGCAGCCATGGCTGAATTAACTTTTCACATATTCAGACATTATCTCTAGTTACACCAACTCCATGGGTCAGTTCCTCTAAACCGTGCAATGGAGACGGTTCTTCAATAGATCAGTTTAACGCACGTGACCGACTTGCATCGCTGTAAAGCTGTTTCCATCTCTTTGAAACTCACTCACAAGCCTGGACATGCCTCTCTGCCCGGGGGCTGTATTTTTATCCTCTCATGTTTACATTCAACTTGGAAATCTGATTTTCAGAGACGTTTGGGTTTAGGATTGGCTGTGGAGTTCGAACAGCAGAACAGATTGCTCGTGTAATATAATAACACGGGCATCCGCCTCCCTTGGTCTTTTGTTGAGCTGCCACTGGGTGATGGTTATTTGGTGATACTGTTCATTTTATTCTCTCATGCGAAGAACCACTAAATTAGAGTCATGGATTACGCTGTCAGTCAGCTTTGACTGAACCTCTATGCGATTTTGTAATGGAATGAAATCAACATGGTCCAGTGGTACTAACTATGATTAGTGGTATATCTTATTAATTAAAGAGCTAAAATGTTAAAATTCTGTAAAGTGCATTTCTTTATGGTGGATCTATTTTTCCACTGCATGGTTTCATAAGATTGTAAATGTGGTCCTCAGGGTACCACATTTAACTTCCAACATTCTCAAAGCAAAGTTTAAATGCGAAGTTTAAAAGCACTTGATGATCTATATGTATATGTGGGTATGTCTGTGTCCATTTGTATTTATGTGTGTGTATGTATGTGTGAGAGACACACAGAGCAAGAGAGAGACCTTTTCCTCTCCTCTCTTAGGTTCAGCAACTGGGTGCTTGAGAATTAAACTGAGAAAAGACAATTAGCAGGAGAAAAGATACGCAATTTTTATTAACATTCATGTGCATGGGAGTTCACAGAAAAGAAGTGAAGGTTCAAAGAAAGGGTTAGATTTGGGGTCTATATACCATTTTAACAAAGGAAAGTGGGTTTGGGCTTCAAGGGATGGCAAGTCGTGGCAGAGCGACTAGGAAATACATGGGGAAAACTGATGGAAAATAAAACTTCTTTTAGTAAAGTCTGTTCATGCAAATGTATGTTGGTGTCGCCTGTTCATCTCCGGTGATGAGTTCCCCTTCCCCTCCTGGTGGGGGTGGGCACGTCTTCCAGAGGGACGTTTATGCCTGGCTTTCAGGTGGATGAAGGGATGGCAGAGACCTATTGTTGCAACTGTTGGTTTTCAATTGCCTTCTCAAAATAATTCTTATGACAAAGTGGCATATTCTGGAGTGGCATATCCTGATCTTTTTCATGTAAATGCACCTTTGCATAACTGTCTTTATTCAGACACACTGGACAATCAAGGGCAGCTGTCAGACTGTTCACCTTCACCTTCACCTTGAGGCTGCCTTTGTTCTGTTACCAATAGCAGGCAGAAGAAGGGTGACTTTTCTTGTCCCCAAAATTTCAAAAGCTATTTTGCCCACAAATTTCTTGATGGTCTGTAAAACATTCTAAAATTCTTAATTCTTGGTATGTTTTTCCCTGCTTTTATAAAGAATATTTATGGGCCAATGTGACTTTTAAAGGTCATGGACACCAGTTTTGGCAAGCTTTTATGCTTCATTTTTCTCACTTATTTCCTCCTTCAGTTTCTCATTTTTCTTTAGATTTCTCCTTATCTCTCTCTAGTCTTATGTGAAAATTTAGTTTGTGTTAGAAATGTGCCAAGCTCATTAAATACCTGCTAGAATTTAGAGATAGAATGATTGTAGTCAGGTTCACTCTAAATATTTTGACCTTTTAGTAAAAAGGAAGGAGAATGAAGGGAGAAGTATAGATGTGAAAGCGAAGTGGGTGATGGTATAAATCATGTTGCTATCATTTGGGGAGCTAGGAACAAAGTCAGTTCCTTCCAATGAAAAATTCATACGACTGACGCAGTTCCTACGGCTCTGGCAGCAGAGCACTCCACGTGTCGCGTGCGTGTGTTCATAGGGCAGTGACGGTGATGGAGCTGATGCCGGGAAAGCCACGGTGAGGCACGGTGAAGACGTGTGCGTCTCTCTGTCCCGCCCCTGCCTCCGGGGCCTGCTTTGTGCCAGGTGCACTTATAATTGTCAGCAACTTTATTTTCTTACTTTGTACCTTGCCACTTTTTCTCAGTAACTAAAGAATATAACCAATAAGAGATCATTCATACAGCCCTTAAGGCAGACAATGGAGTTGGCTTAATCATCTCGTGGTAGGGTTCTCCAAAGAGACAGAACAGATAGGGAGATTGTATACCTACGTGTGTATGTATAAATACATGTATTTTATATATTACATATAAAAATATAGGTATATATGAGGGGGGACTCAGAAAACCCAGAATTTATTTATAAAAAATGGTGTGTTTATTCTTACATTTTTAAACTTTGGACACCTTCAAAGTACTCTCCATTTGATGCAATATACCTATTGAAACTTTTCTTTCTACTACTCAAAACAGTTTTTGAACTTGTTGATTCTGATGCCTTTTAGTACTTCCGCCATTTTTTTGGTTTCACCTCGTCCACATTAGCAAAATGTTTCCCTTGGAGGACTTTTTTCATTTGGGGAAACAAAAAAAGTTGCTCAGGGTGAAATTGGGTGCATAGGGAGAGTGGTGCACAGAGTTAATGCTGTTTTTAGTAAAAAATTGCTGAACACTCAACACGGTGTGGGCAGATGCACTTGTAAATCACCCATTGTGAAAACGGAAAACACATTGAGTCTTCAAAAAAAATTCACTGAAGCCAAATGCAGCCTCTCACAACAATGCCAGCTGGTACACTGATACAGATGGGTTCCTAGGGTACTCACCTAGTGGAGGAAGCCTGTACTACAAAGGGACCACCCTCCAGAAGACAGTCCAGTTTTTGGGGGTCCCCTCATGTATATGGTCTGTCCAGAAGGTATACAGCCATGGAATATGAAAAATAGAGGCATTTACTGAAGAAGATACAAGATACAAGAAACATTGTACATAGGACAATGACGCCTCAGTCCCCTTCAAATTAGGCTCCTTAGGACCTCACACAGTTCTCAGCATCCATCAGCTGCCCTGTCGTATTTTCTTGAATCTTAGCTATGGTCTGAAATCTCTTTCCTTTCAAACATGATTTTAGTTTTGGGAAAAGCCAGAAGTCGCAGGGCGCCAAATCTGGACTGTAGGGGTCTGAGTCACCTGGGTGATTTGATGTTTTACCGAAACACTCTGCATGAGACGATGCATGAGCAGGTGTGTTGTGATGAAGCTGCTAACCACCAGTTACCCACAGCTGTGGCCTTCTGAATCATCCAAATAGTTTCTGCAGAGGAATATTCAAGCTTAATGCAAAAGTTGATGCAGATTCATTGCTCTACTCGCTCAGTCATTTTGAATGAGATGGCCACATGGTACACATGCTCACTCAATAGCATCTACCCCGCCACTGACTAGTTCAGGGAAGTCGTCATTGTTCACGCATGCCCATTCCAGTCCACTCTCCTTGGCTGCCAGGTTACATCGATGTCGTACAAACCATTCTCGTTATATTAACAATGGCTGTTTTTTTTCTGGACAGACCTCATATCTCATATTTCAGGAATACTTTCTATAGTTACATTTTAAAATCCATGTTCTATTCCACTGTTTTGATTTTCCTGTATGCATATGTAGGATATCCTTTGCCTGTCTTCTATACTTATAATTTTTGTTTCTAATCCTTTTGAACTTTTTCTCTATTTTGATTTCATTTTGCTTGCTTTCCCCATTTTCCCCCCTATCTCTTACTGTGCTTTCCATAATATCTATTTTTCCTTGTGTTTTAAAATAATTTATTATTCACTTGTTTTTTTGGTGTTCTTTCCTGAGTTCTGCCCATTTCTCTTTCTCTTCTTCCTGTTTTCTATCAAGCCAGCCACATCCACTGTTTCTTCTATTTCTGCTTTCTATCTTCCTTTATTATTATGATTTTATTGGAATGCAGTTCTTATCTGCTCTGTGACAACTCTTTCTGGTGGATTTTCTTTTTTTCATACTAATGTATGTATGTATGTATTATTATTTATTGTTTTATTGTTTATGCTATTACAGCTGCCCTAGTTTTCCCCTCTAAGTCCCCTTCCGCCCAGCCTGCAGATTTTCTTTAACAGGACGCATTTGCTGTGCTTCCCCACATTTTTCTTATTATATAGAATTTAAATAATTGATACATTATCATTTATTTTTGTAATTCATATGTGAATGCATTGCGCTTTCCTGACCGGGTACCTGCAGGCGATAAGGGAAGTGTGAGGGAGCGAGCCGAGCAGGGCATGGGCTCTGTCCTCAGATGGTGCATTGAAAGACTCATCTTCACATGGTTCATGTCTTTTTTCGTTCTTCCCTCATTACCCCCTTTTGTGTTAAGTAGATATATTCTGGTATACCATTTTAATTCCTTCGTTGGTTCTTTTTACTATATATTTTTTAAATTATTTTTTAGTGGTTGCTCTGAGGATTACAATATGCATTTTAACATTAAGCAATGTAGTTTAGAATAACACTAACTTAATTCCAATAGTATATATACATTTTGCTTCAATATAGCTTCCCTCTCTTCCCTGGTGGTGAATTCTTTTTCTCTTGCTATGTTAAAAATTTCCTTTGGCAGTTTGAATATGATTTGTGTAGATGTGGATCTGTTTGCATTTATATCCCACCTAGAATTTGTTAAGCTTCTTGGCTATGTAGATTAATGCTTTTCATCAAATGCGGAGAGTTGTCAGTCATTATTACTTTAAGTCTTTTCTCTGCCCCTTTTCTTTTTTCTTTCTTTTTATTTATTTAATATTTTAAAATGGAATTTATTGGGGTGACACTGGTTAACAAAATTATACAGGTTTCAGGCACGCCATTCTACCACATATCAAATGTACACTGTATGGTGTGTTCACCGCCCCAAGTCTAGCCTCCGTCCATTACCATTTACCCTTCCTATACTGTCCTGCACCTCCCTTCACCCCACCTCCCCCAGCAATCACCAGGCTGTTGTTCGTATCCCTGAGTTTTTTCTCTTTTTTGCTCAATCCTTTCACACCTCCAATCCCCATCCAACACAACAAACAATCCACTTAAAAAAATGGGCAAAGGACCTGAACAGACACTTCTCCAAGGAGGAAACACAGATGGCCAAGAGACATATGAAAAGATACTCAGTGTCACTGGTCATCAGAGAATTGCAAATTAAAACCGCAATGAGATACCACCTCACACATGTCAGAATGGCCATCATCAATAACTCAACAAACAACAAGTACTGGTGAGCACGTAGAGAAAGGGAACCCTCGTGCACTGTTGGTGGGAATGCAGACTGGTGCAGCCACCGTGGAAAGCAGTATGGAGATACCTCAAAAAATTAAAAGTGGAACTGCCTTATGACCTAGTGATTCCACTTCTGGAAATTTATTTGAGGAAGCCCAAGATACTAATTTGAAAGATTATATGCACCCCTATGTTCATTGCAGCATTATTTACAATAGCCAAGATTTGGAAGCAGCTAAAATGTCCATCAGTAGATGGGTGGATAAAAATACTGTGGTACATTTACACAGTGGAATTCTATTTGGCTGTAAAAAGAAGGACATCTTACCCTTTGCAACAGCGTGGATGAACCTGGAGTATTATGCTAAGTGAAGTGAGCCAGTCAGAGAAAGTCAGGTTCCACATGAGTCCACTCCTATGCGAAATCTGATGAACAAAGCAAACTAACAAGCAAAACAGAGACAGTCTCAGAGAGCACGCTGACAGCTGTCAAGAGGTGGGTGGGGGGGTGGTCCCTTTTTTCTTTAACTATGCTCCTCTGAACTTTCACCTTGTTCATTATGGTATCTACAGTCTGTTTTACTCTCCTCTGCTTACTTCACCCAATGCTGTACCTACCTGGGAAAATGATCCCTTCATTTTTAGAGAGTGCGTTTTAGCTGCTGCTTTTGATAGTGCCTACTCTGGATACCCCTGGGCACCATCCACCTTTCTCTCTCTTCCCCAGTGCCAGAAACCTGTTCCACCTCAGTCTCACTCAGGGTGACTCCTCCCGTCCTGGGAGAACACTTTCGCTGGTGATTTCTAAGTCCTGTTGCTGCTGCATCCCTCTGTGCTCTATTATTCTCATTTCTGCCCTCTGCCCTGACTCCTGAAGAGTTCTGCTGAGCTCAGCTGCTTAAAACACTTCTATTCAGTTTAGACTTAGCAGGGTTTCTAGGTTTCCTAGTTTCAGGACAATTGAATTTGTGGCTTTAAAAAACTCTCTGTGGTTTTTAAGAGAAGTCCTAGGAAGATTCATAATGAAACTACCACTATATTTATACCAAATGTCCTACAGGTATGTTAAAAAAATGTCGGGCATATTTTCAAAATCTATTACAGTATTCCGAAGAAAGAAAAGACAAAACAAAAACGAAGCTGGCCCAGAGTGGCAGTCGGATGTCGTGATTGTTGTTTTGCTTCAGTGTGCAGCTTCCAGGGGGCTGGGGGCCAGAGTGATGTCACAGGAGGTTGGTCACATGTCTAATTTTGAGCAGGATTGGGAAAACCCCTTAACAGGGCCAACTTCAAATATGAGAGTATCATAATTTCTCAGTGATTTTCTTCAATGTGTCTCGGAGAAAGAAGTCAGAGAGGCAAATAAAGAGAAAGCAATGGAATTTTGTAAAGGAACAGAGGATGCAAATGGAGAAGATAGGTGCTTTGGGCTAATGGTAGGACCAGAAAAAAAAAAAAGGATTTTCTTTCTCCGATTGGACAAACAAGGACATAAAAGTGGACAGATATTTTTTTTAAATAAAATAGTTTCAGAGCCTTGTGATTTTCTCAGAAAAATTTCAAGTTTATAGGCCAAGAAGAGTAAGTCAAGTTTCAATTGATAAACTCCAAGTTAAAGAGGTATCATGTAATTCTTTTAAATCTTGCTATGCATTATACTGTGTATTTAGTATTTATTTTAACAAAAAAGGCATAAATGGCTGGATTATGAACTTCATTATCACACCTGTTACCCATTCCAAACTCATCGCATTACTAGTATTGTATGCATTACCGTCTGCCGGATGACAGGGTCAGCTCAATGCAAGTCCTGTGCATTGGAGAAAGAACCGACCAGCCTCTTTAGCAACAAAAATGTCTGAAGGCTGAAATGCCTTCCAGACCTGGATTTCAGATATCCTCAAAGAAGGGAAAGGAGATATATTTGTAGAAGAGGAATCCTATCTATAATTCTTCAAGCCACAGTGTAGATGGGGGCCTACTAATTCTTTTTTTAATTTTATTTTCATGGTTGACATTATTACGGGATGTCCCCATTCCCCACCACCCACCCCTGCCATTAGCTCACCTCCACCCAGTCCCCGCCCCTTCCCTCTGGCCATCACGTGCTATTGTCTGTGTCTATGGGTTATGCATATATGTTCTCCGGCTAATCCCTTCAGCTGCCTACGAATTCTTTGTCCCTAAGTCTAGTCCTCACAAACCCTGGTAAAGTCACTCAGGCAAGATGGGAAGGCCTCCCGCAAAATGCTGAGCGGAGGCAGGAGAGTGACAGCAAGGACTGCTGCTGTAATGCGACCTCTCCAGATGGGCTCTTTCCCCTGAGGTAAAGAGCTCAGTCCTGCCTCGTCCTCACTCTTGTTTTGCAAACATTAGTTGCAAACAACGGTTGACTTTGTTATAAGGATTAAGATCTGTGGTTTAAGTGATGTAATGTCAACAATCCTTACTTAATCCTATGTCGATGCAACAACTGCTCTCTATGTGCTTTGATTTAGTTAACTGCGGTGGAGTGGTTTGCAGATCCTTGAATTCCAACAGCAACTGCTGTACCTCCAGTGCAGCTGTCGAGCTGTGAATCCTGTTTACAGCTGTGTTACAGAGCTGACTGGCGCTCAGTGACTCTGAAGACAGCAGGCACGGCTTCATTTGTCTGTGCTATATTAAAAATATATATTAAGATATACCTGTATTTAACATTTATTTACTTTTTATTTTGAGAACACTCAAACCTTGAGTTGCAGACCAGTTTGTTGCATGATTTTTCGTGAAATTTTAAAATATAGTAAATAATATAACCCACCGATCATTTATATTGGTTTTTAAAAATGATATTTCAGGAACCTTTATAATCCTTTAGTGTTAAGTGATACCTACATATGAATTCTGCTTTTGAATTGGGCTCAGCGTCATTTAAAAAATAATAGCTCAGATGTGTCTCTTCCCTTCCTGGCAAAGCTGAGAGGCCGTAGTGGAGAAATAGTGTGTGTAGGGAGAATTAAAAATAAGTGCCTTGAGGTCCTGAGATGACTGAAAGGATCATTAAAACAATCTTTTACATTGTTCTTGAAATGAAAATGTGAGAGCCCTCGAGGTAGCTAAAACGTTAATAACAACAATAGCAGCAACAACGAGCCCCAAACCAAAAAAACACAGGCCTAGCGTCAGGAAATACAGCACAATAGCTGGGTTGCTATGTCATTTGCCTTGAAGCCACAGCCTGTGCCCCCCACTGTATACCACCACGGCCGTCTTCGGAAGGAAATGAGGGAGGCCAGATGCCTTTCTGAGGATTTAGGCAAAACCATATTTCTAGAGACTACCTCCATAGAGGGTGCTGACAAATTGATCAATTTGATGCTTTCATTATAATCAATATGGATTCCAAGAGACAGGCAGAAATGGACGTTGTCTCTCAGTGTTTGCCAAGGTTTGTGCTGGCGTTCCCCGAAGCCTGCTGTGCAGCCTAGTTTCTGGGACAACAAGTGACTAAGTAGCCCAGAGGCAGGAGATGACCTGTTAGACCCTTGCTCCTGAAACCTTGTGACAGACCCTCATCCCTGACCGTGCCTGGGCACGTCTCTTGTAATCCTGAAAAGCCACTACACACCAGAACCTGGGCTCCCACTGCAGGGCCTCTGTCCGCATTTCATGTTTCTTCCCAGACCAGAGAGAGCAAGAGGTTGCAGAGATAACAAAGAAGACAAGCTCTGGGGGCCTGAGTTCAGATTCTTGCCATTGAGCCGAATATCAGCCACTGTCAGATGATTCAGTTCAGATAATACAGATATGGCCTGGCCTGGTTACCAATAGAGCTCTTACAAGGATTCAGTAAAATCATAACCTATTGAACATACTGAGATGTTTGAAAGTTGTAAAAGGCTGTACAAAAGTTATTATGTTTCATCTCTGAGTGAATCATTGTCTTTAATATTGCATATATATTTTGCCTCCCCAGGGCTGTGGGTAGGATGTGGGATCCCCAGAAGGTGTTTAGTAAATGCTTGTCGCATGTGTGATCATCTGGAAACCATGGCCCTTGTGGTTCATTCAGAGGTGGAGCCACATTCAAAGAACAGTACAAATAGGAATTCAAATCACATGCAAATCCAACTCAGAACTCTGAGGCAGTTCCTACTAAAACCCCCTGTCCCCCTACTCTTTGGCACCATGCGTCTCTGGGGCCTGTCACTGTCCCCTCACAGAAGGACACTCTCCCTCACTCTTCCTGATCCACCTCAGTGCTCTCTGTCCCCCACCCCTAACCCACCTTGCCCAGCCCTGCACTGGGCCCTCCACGTGGGTGTGAGATCCCCTGGAATGAGGCTCCTTTTTACTCTCACTACTATCGCGAGAATAGGCTTTCATCTTCATCTCGTTTTCTAAATTCTGCCTCCTGATAATCCAAATCTTGCTTAATCTTGCTCATAGGAAGAGGGAGGAGCGAAGCAGTGGGCAGAATCAGAGCCTGATTTATTTGGCAAGAACAAGGGCTGGTGATGCATGTAGCAGTACAGTTTTTATTGGGATGGAGAAGCTCCGCCTTGTTTCTGGCAAAGAGAGAGAGGACAATTTCATCTGAGTGTAAATTGATTTCATTAAACTAAGAAGCCATAGCAGTTTGGCATCTGTCTCGCTATAATTTTTTTGTTTTTCTCTTTTTCTCCTGTCTCTCTATAATTTGTTGGATTACAAACATAATTTTTGGGGGAACCAGAAGCTGCAGTTTGCTGAGTCACCATTCTTTTGTTCTAAAAAAACTTGCTACTTATTTATAGGTAGTGTCAAAATAGAAGGTTTTGGAATTAGGAGGAAAGTGCTGAGCTGGATATTTAGTAGCTAAGACAGGCAAGGAGGCTTGCATCAGATTTTTATAGAGGCCACTGTCTGAATTATTAATATGTCTCAGGTCTCAGCAGTGTTTGGTTACCATCCTTTATCCAATCTTTTTGAAAACATAAAGAATTCAGGAAATTCAAGTAGAAATTATGGAGGGCTCACAACGTACCCAGCACTGCCAGTGCAGGTGGCAGCCCACGTGATGGAGACCCAGTGCCTGAGAAGTCTGTTGGCGCTGGGTTCCAGCCACTGTGCCTACTAGGGGACATCCCTCCTGCATTCGCCAGCTTTGTTCACCGGTGCTGGGCATCAGTGCCGTGTTGGAACTCTCAGTGAACAGTCAGAAGCATGCTCGATGGCAGAACGTGCCAATTTATCATAAAGCACGGTACCGCAGCATTCCACAAAAAGCATGAGAATGATGGTGTCTCATTTCTGTGCGTAAATAGAAGGAGGTACTATGTTTTACAAATGAGGAGACTGAGTTAGAGAGAAGCCAGATGGGATATACTCAGATATACCAGCAATATTAGCCAAGGCTTTCAATGAAAGTTTTTTCTTTATTATGCTGGTCACAATTATTTTCTAATACAGAGTATTTGTTCATTAGGATATACAGAAGATTATTGTTCAGCAAATTGTCAATTCCCCTTCTCCCCCAACCTCCATGGCTGCTGTGTGTCCCCTTCTCCCCCTGCTGCACTTGACTTTGGACTCAGCCACCTGGACTGCTTTAGCCAATGGGTGCGAACAGATGTGAGCAAAGGCTTGAAATGTGCTTGCCCATTTGGGCTTGCTCTCTCAAGCTCCTGCCTTTCACCATGAAAAGAATGTGCTGTCCATACTGCTAATCTAAGAAAGATGAGCAACGAGGAGCAGACCTGGACCAGCCTGCAGCCAGGTGTCAGGCCCTGCTAAGCCCAGCCCATGTCGGCTGAGACGTGTGAGGGGACAACCTATTTCTGCAAGCCACTGAAATGTCTGGGTTTGTTGCTAGTATCATTGTTTTGGTAATAATAAATTAATGCACACTTTTGTAAGTAGCAAAAGAGTTCTGGGTAGCACCAGGAGCACACACTGCTTCTGTACTATGTAGACTGGAAACAGGGTGAGAATGGAAGCTGAGTGGTCTGAAGAAATGGCCCCGGACTGGAAATCAGAAGTCCTGGGTTGTAGTGATTAGGATAAGGATAAGGATAATAGCTTATCCTTAAAAAGTGCAGACTATGTGGCAGACATGTTTTAAAAGCAGTTTTATTAACTCATTTAATCCTCACAACAGCTCTGAGTTTATTATTCTTCTCCCCTTAGAGGTGAGGAAATGGAGCCACAGAGAAATGAAGAAACTAACGGAGATCTCAGAGCTAGTGAGTGGCTTAGCTGAGGTTGGTACCCAAACAGGCAGTGTCATTGGATGCTGTCATCACTCCCAGGTGCCCTGCTCACAACGGAGGCACTCCGCTCTCCCCCAGCGGGTACACCTGCTCCTGACGGCTCTCACCGGAGTCCCTCTCTGAGAGTTGCCCTTGACCACAGGGAGTGGCCTCACCCAAAATTCCATCCATTCCTGGGGGTAGCACATACAATATCTGGTCAATCTGAGGCCAGAAACCTTGTTAAAACCCCTTTGCCTACCACATTCAGGGCAACTTGAAGTCCCTTTCCAACTCCTGCGCTCTCTGCAGGATCAGGTTAGTCCTTTATGTCTCCTTCATTAATTACTTCTGCCCAACCCCGCTTTCCTCATTTCCTTACAGGTGTTGGTTTAAAAAATTCCCCCCCAACAAACCTGCATACAAATGTCCATTGCAGAGTCTAATTCCAAGGAACCCAGTCTGAGACAGCAGCAGTCCAGTCTGAGTTGCACAGTACTGCCAGTCACCACTGTGAGCTCCATGGAAGTGGGGACAATGTGTTACTGAGAGGGTTAAAAGTGGTAGTGTTTTCTTTTCACTTCTCTCTGGAACGGGGCCATCTGACTTCTGCCCTGCCCTCTCCACTCCATGGAGTCTCCTTCCACTAAGGCCATCATGACTTTTAATGGCAAAGCCCAGCTGGTATTGTTTATAGTGGACTCTGCCGCATTCGATTCTATCACTCGTGAACTTGGTCTTTTGGTGATTGTTTTCCACAGGATTCCGACTCCCCCTCTCTTGTTCAGCTACCACCTACACATTCATGGCTCCCCACCCCAACTTCTTCCCTGAGCTCTGGAGTTGTTCCCTAAGCAGCTGAATCTGCATTACTACTTGGTGTCTCCCAAGATCATCAAACTCAGCACTTCCAAAGTGGAAATCATCATTTTCTCCAGCAAACTTGCCCCTCCTTCTCTATTTTGCTTTGATTGGTGATGCCATCTCTGCAGGCCACCATTCAAATACAAGGGTATCTTTCTTGAATAGTTCCTGTTCCTTTTAAAAAATATATATTTTATTAATTATGCTAATACAGTTGTCCCATTTATTTCTCCCCTTTATTCCCCTCCACCCTGCACCCCACCCCCCTGCCACCGCCAGCATTCTCCCACCTTAGTTCATGTCCATGGGTCATGCATGTAAGTTCTTTGGCTTCTCCAATTCTTGTACTATTCTTAACCTCCCCCTTTCTATTTTGTACCTACCATTTGTGCTTCTTATTCCCTGTACATTTCCCCCATTCTCCCCCTTCTGTACCCCCACTGATAACCCTCCATGTGATCTCTATTTCTGAGAATCTGTTCCTGTTCTAGTTTTTGCTTAATTGGTATTTGTTTTTGTTGTTTTAGTTTCGGTTGTTGATAGTTGTGAGTTTGTAGTCATTTTACTGTTTGTATTTTTGATCTTTTTCTTAGGCAATCCCTTTAACATTTCATGTAAGGGCTTGGTGATGATGAACTCCTTTGACTTGACCTTATCTGGGAAACACTTTATCTGCCCTTCCATTTTAAATGGTAGTTTTGTTGGATAGAGTAATCTTAGATGCAGGTCCTTGCCTTTTATGACTTCAAATACTTCTTTCTAGCCCTTTCTTGCCTACAAGTTTCTTTTGAGAAATCAGCTGATAGTCATGGGAATTCCTTTGTAGGTAACTGTGTCCTTTTCTCTTGCTGCTTTTAAGATTCTGTCCTTATCTTTCATCTTGGGTAATGTAATTATGATGTGCCTTGGTGTGTGCTTCCTTAGGTCCAACTTTTTTTGTAGCTTCCTGGACTTCCTGGAAGTCTATTTCCTTTGCCAGATTGGGGAAGTTCTCCTTCATTATGTTTTCGAATAAGTTTTCAATTTCTTGAGCTTCCTTTCCTTTATGATTCAGATGTTGGAACATATGAAGTTGTCCCAGAGGTTCCTAAGCCTCTCCTCATTTTTTAAAATTCTTGTTTCTTCATTCTGTTCTGGTTGAGTATTTATTTCTTCCTTCTGCTCCAAACCATTGATTTGAGTCCTGGTTTCCTTCCCTGTGCATTTGCCTTTATTTCACTTTTCATAGCCTTCACTTTTTCCTCTATTTTGTGACCATATTCAACCATTTCTGTGAGCATCCTGATTACCAGTGTTTTGAACTCTGGATCTGATAGGTTGGCTATTTCTACATCACTTAGTTGTATTTTTTCTGGAGCTTTGATCTGTTCTTTCATTGGGGCCATATTTTTTTATCTTGGTGTGCCTGTTATGTAGTAAGTGGTTGAGCCTTAGGTGTTCACCAGGGTAGGGCAACCCACATTGCTGCATTGTGACACTATATGTGGGGGAGGGGTCCTAGAGGGAACAATGCCACTTGCTCCACTCTGCCAGATTTCAGTCACTTTGCCCACTACCCACAAGCAAAGTGGGCCCTTCTGCTGCTGATTCCCAGGTGGGTGGGTTTGTGCACATTCTAGGACCCTGTGGGTCTCTCCAGTGAACTCTCCTGTGAGGCTGGGAGTTTCTCCTGCCACTGCAACCCACAGGTTTTTCCAGTCAGAGGTTTTGAGGCTTTATTTCCCCGTGTTGGAACTCTGGGTTGTGCAGTCTGTCTTGCTCCCTAGTTGTTCCTTCTGGTTTATCTGCACTTGGATGTGGGACTGGCTGCTCCTCCAGCTTCCTCCTTGCCCTCCCTGGTCCTCCAACCACTGCCTTGCTGCGAGTCTTCTCCACCCTGCTGCCCGTTTCCACCTCTCCTTCTGGCTGGTTGAATGTTTCTTCTTTAACTCCTTGGTTGTCAGACTTCCATACAGTTCAATTTCTGGCAGTTCTAGTTATTTTTTGTTTTTAAATTTGGTGTTCTTGTTTTGGTTGTGCAAGGAGGCAAAGTGTATCTACCTACGTGTCCATCTTGGCTGGAAGTCAGCCCGGTTCCTCTTCCTTACCCCCATGCTAAATCAATAAGTCTGGCTAATTTTAGCTATGTCCACAAACTTCTCCAAAATGTCCTTCCTCTCCATTCCTTCTGTCTTTGCCCCACTTGAGACCCTCATCGTCTGTCATCTGAACAATTGCGATAGCTTCCTAAGTGGCCTTCTTACTTCCAGCCTTGCTTTCTCAAAGTCATCATCCAAACCACAGCCGATGTGATCTACCTAAAAGGGAAATCTGATCATGCCATCCTTCTGCTTGAAACTATTTAGTAGCCCTCACTGTCTACAGGATAATGTCTGTCCTATAATAAAGAGCTCTTCATAATCTGACAATACAGGGCAGTGGCTAAGATGTGGGTTTTAGAATCAGACAGTTGAATTAGACTCCTGGCTCCACTGCTTATTAGTGGTGTCACCTCTACTAACCCCTTACACTGAACCTCTCTAACAGAATGGAGATATAATAAAGATATCTACATGAGGCAGTTACTCACCACATCTCCACATACTTCCCTATGACTTCCAGCCATTCTTGCAGTTAGGTTGGGGTCGTGTGACTATTGGCTGGGAGTGGCATGGTTGGAAAGCCTGTGACCCTTCTCAGTCTCCCATTTTCCTGCTGTGACAGCCTTTGAGGCCACATGTTCAGCTGGCATAGCTAGTGTGGCCAATTCCTCTTTCACCCATCAGGGTTGCCCACTGGACCATGGGCCCCCAGAGGACACACTGTACTTCACTGTGGCACCTCTGGCCCTAGAACCGTGTCTCATCCATGTCAGGTGGTCCACAAATGCTTACTGAATAAATCCTGGGACTTTGGAAAATGAAGTATTTTTTTCTTAAAAATTTGCAGAACAGATTTATACCCTTGTATTAATTTGCTAAGGTTGCCATAACAAATACTGCAGACTTAAACAACAGAAATTTATTTTCTCACAGTTTTGGAGGCTAGAAGCCCAAGACCAAGGTGTCGGCAGGCTTTCCTCTGAGGCCTGTCTCCTTGGCTGGCAGACAGCTGCCTTCTCACTCTGTCCTCCTGTGGTCTTTCTGCTCCACATGCAGGCGTCTGGTATTTCTCTGGGTGTCCAAATCTATCCTGGTTATAAGGATCCATGTCAATTGGATTAGGGCTTACTGTTAAAATTAACAGCTTAATTTTACCTTAATTACCTCTTTGAACACCTCATCTCTGAATATGGCTAGAACCCAAGTGGTAGGGTTAGGACTCCAGCGCATGAAGTTTGGAGGACACACTTCAGCCCATGACAACTGTCATCTGAAGACCATCTTGAAGTGACTCCAATGGACCAGAGGACCTTCTCCTCTTAGGAGAAAATGACCAGGACAGCAGAAAGGAACATTTATTGTTGGTATGGCATGCTGACGGCAGCCCACACCTGTCCATCCACTATATGCAAAGTTTCATGCTAAATGCTATAAACGCATATCTCTTTCAACCTCAAAATGCAAGTACAGGAAGATAAAAAAGTGTGTCTTAGGATATGCAGCTGATAAGTAAGTGGCAGAGCAAGAACTTTGAGAGTTGAACCCACATCTATGCCCTTTTCCCCATCGCAGTGAAATGTCGCGAGTGCCCTGTGAGAGAGTATGTGCGTTTTTTAACTGATAAGATAGCAAGCATTTCTACAATGCTTTCTACATGACAGGCGTTCTCTTCGGTTATCTCATGCAAGTTAACGCACTTAACCCTCATACCAAAGCGGTGACAGAGGTCCTATGATATCATTGTCCCACTGCCAGAAGTCACCAGCAAGGAGGAGGCAGAGGGGGGTCTCAGTCCAGGGAAGTCTGCCTGCCACAGCCAACTGCCTCTAGAAAGGGAGGTTAAGTAATCTGGCCTAGGGAATGCCACTTAGATGGGAAAAGACTGGCGTTTGTACCTGGGTCTCTCTGACCGCAGACCCGGCACTCCCTCCATTGGCCGGAACCACCCCTCTGCCTGTGCCTTCCCCTGCCTTGTGTTTTCCTGAACATCCTTGGTGACGTGAACAGGTCTCCCAGACTCAAATGCTGATGGAACAAGGGGTGGAGGAAATGCTCCTTTGCAATATTATTGGAGTAAATTTGTTTTTCCTTAGACCGATTAGCTGCAAGTTTAAACTTTCAAAACATAATAGTCTTTAAAAAATCAGACTGGTTGCATCTGGAAGCAGTGGGATTCTTCAGCAGGCTGGTGGTTATCTGCACACTGAGTTTATTATATTTATAAAAGTTCTGTCTGTCACCAGGCCTCTTGGAACATTTGCACAATTTAAAATATATGTAAACTAGAAAAATATGTTGACATAATTGTCTGCCCTGAGGAATTTTTTCATAATCACAGTCTTAATATAAATATCCCCCCTTGGTATCCCTCCCCAGGCAGAAGCTGGAGTACATAGATCAGACTTTGGGTGTGCTGAGAAGTTAGCAGGCAAGGCTTTGTCCCAACACAAGGTCACGTCAGACTAGAGCTCCCCACGGACAGCATCTCCAGCCTCTGCCTTCTGCTTCCTCCGGCAGGAGCCTCGTCTTCCCACCCTTGCAGGCATGGTGGCTTTGCGGTGCTGTCCCCTTTCTGGCTGTCTTCAGTGTCTCCTCTGCTCACCGCTAATGCTGTAAGACCCGGTCAGCGCCTGGATCCGGACAACTGTCGTCCTGGCCCCTGTCGTCCCCTCCTCCTCCTACGTCCCTGTGCCCCCACATTTGCACCTGCATTGTTTTCCTATCACAGGTTACTCCCCACAGTGCCTGGACCCACTGCCCACAGTGCAGCGCTAATCTTGGCAGAGCCCCGGACAGGAGTGACTTGTCCTGAAGCCCGTTTTGTCTCATCTTCAAGCCTGGGGTCCTTTTATGGAGTCCTTGCTGTTAATGGTGCACAGTTTTGGACAGCTATTTCAAAACACCATGAAAGGCAGGATCTGAAGGGCAGAGCCAACGTGTCCATGGTGGGCATCAATAAATGGGGGTTTTGCCTCTTCTTTTACTTAAAACAAATTACCTACATTGCCTAGTCTGTTAAATGAAAGAGTATTGAGGGGAAAGTTACTAGAGGAAAACTTACAACAAATTTTTTAAAACAGTTTTTATTGTGGTAAAATATACATGCCATGAAACTTACTCTTTGACCACTTTAAAGGGCACGGTTCAATGGCATTAAGGACACTCTCGATGTTGTGCCGCCAGCACCACCACCTGTCTCTAGAACTTTCTCCCCTTCCCCAACTGAAACTGCACATCAGACACGAACACCCCCTTTTCCTCTCTCCCCGCTCCCCACTCCCTGTTACCCCTATCACCTGTCTCTGTGAATTTGCCTATTCTAGGCACCTCATATGAGTGGAATCATATAATATCTGTCCTTTTGTGTCTGGCTTAGTCCACTTAGCATAATGTTTTCTAGGTTCTTCCATGCTGTGGCCTGTGTCAGAACCCACGCTGTGTTAGGGCTTAACAATATTCCATTGTGTATACAACACGTTTTATCTATCCACTCCTCTGTTGGTAGACATCCGGGTTGTTTCTGCCTGTTGGATATTGCGGCTACTGCTGCCGGGAACAGTGGTGTAAAAGCATCTGAGCGAGTCCCTGTTTTCAATTATTCTGGGTGCGTACACAGAAGTGGAATTGCTGGATGATACGGTAATTCTGTTTGACTTTTTGAGGAACTATCATGGCTTCTACTGATCTCTTTGCTCTATGCTTTCCTTCATCTCCTCCGCTCTGCTCACAGGCCATCCTCTCTGTATTTCTGCTTTTCAAGCGCCCCGAGATAGGGTGCTGTTTTGTGCTGAATTTCGCTCTAGTTTAGAATGTGCTGCGAGACAGGCCTCTGGGTGGCCCGACTTCAGATGGCACCTGTGGTCAAAGAGTGGGTTTGTTTGGATGATTTGTGTTTGCATTATCAGGGCCACATGATAAAACCACCTCTGAACATGCATAAAACTCCAGCAAAAGGACTGTGGATATTGCGACATTCCTGAAAACTAGGCCGTATGCAGGCAGGCCAGGAAACCCTGGGATCACAAGAAAAACCCCAGAGGGAATCACAGACCAGTGAGCCTTTCTTCCACCCTGGGCAGAGCTTGCTGCTTTTCTACAGATTTCTTCTGGGGTCGACCCCCATTTTCAATCCAGCTTTTCATTACCTGGCTAAGTTTGGTGTACTTGGAAACTTCCAAGATGCCATTTCTCCTTGAAATTCTTATCATGAAAAGATTTGTGAATCTTGAATATTTGAAATTTAGAATATTGAGTTCATTATATTAAGCCATATTCAATCTTGCTTTAAAGATGACTTCTCTTTCCTTCCCTCCCAGCTTGCAGCCTATGCTCCCTGCCCCTTCACCAGTAATTTTATTCCAGAATGTGGAGAGGAAGTAGGGAAAAAAAATTCTGAACTGAATGGTACTACTAGAAGGTGGTTTGTACTCTCTGGTCTTGGCGGATGTCTAAACTGATTCCTGTGGGCGTCTTGCTGGCTTGTTTGGTTACAACCCACTTGACATGGGTGGTTCTTTCTCTTTCATTTCTACAAGTCTCTCCCTCAGTCTGTGTGTTTCTGGTGTCAATTATGCATAGATTTTCACTGTTGGAGTCCCATTACCCTCTTAGGCAGCAGAAGAGAGCCACCTCTCTCCCTCATGGTCCATGGGAAACACTCAGGAGTAACCTGCCCTAACAAATCCTGAGGCGCCTGGCTGTGGTGGTGTGACCCTCTACCTTTCTGTGCAGGGCACGTTCCCTGCCCCTCTTGTGAGCTGGGCATCATCCCTTGTGCCCCCATCACTGAAAGGAGCACATATAAGGTTCTCCAAGTGGTCCTGTTGAAGCTTTTAAACCTAGGCTTGAGCTGAGGGAAGAGCATCCATCTCTCCCCAGGTGTGTAAGAGTCACAGAGCACCAACTGTTTTCTCCAAAGAAATTCGCCAACAGCGCCCCCTGTGTCAACATACCCTCAGCTCTTGAAATTGATTCATTATGCTGGTCTTCTTATGATCTCTTAGAATCTGGTATTCACTGTATCTTGGTGCCTTAGTTGAAATTTCTAATTTAACAATCTTATAGTCATTTAGCTTTCCATTTGCTTTGTATCTAAAGCATTTCCCAATCCATAACAAAACTCCCCTTCCCCAACAAATGCTAAATGCTGTTATTCTTCTTTTTTTCCAGTTGCCTTTGAAGTGAAACCTTGTCAAAGGCTTGCCAAGAATCTAACTTGTTATTGCACAGAATGTAAATTTTCTTGCACAGTATCTGGCAGATAGTGAGTATTCAATGAATGTTAGATCCTGGTTTCCTTTGATATGAATCAACACTCGACAAGGGGTATTTCTGAAAAGTTAGCTGCAGTGTGGAATCTGAAACCTTTCATGCTCTGGTACATTAAAATCCATTGGTTTATCTTGCACCATGAATGAAGCTTTTATGCAGGGATGGTTTTGTAATATCATGCATTGTTCATTTACAAAATAAGATTCATGGAGTTATGCACATCTTCCCAAAGTTAGCTCATTTCATTATTCCATATAAAAAAAATGCCTATGTTGATATCATCACCGATCCAAAAAAGTCTTTGAGCAATAGAAAGCTGATGGTGAATACAAATGAATACAATAATGAATACAATTTTTCCAAAATTCTAATTTGTGTGGAAGTTGAAATTTTATCATTGGCAGCAGATACTATTAGTGATTTCCTTGCATTGATGGGCTCACTGCTTATTTTTTGAGAAACTGTCTGCCAAATACCCAAGTCTGAAAAACCATGAGTCTGTCAGTGGTTCTGTGGTGTTAAAATTGTGTCCTGTGAGAAGGAAGTGACCAGTTCCGCTGCAGCCCAGATGGGTGTGCAGGGCTCTCCCTGAGTTGGCCATCGCTCTTTGGTTCGCGGAAGAGCTTCAGGTGCCCTTTGCATTCTGCCACACAGAATATTAAAAACATGGGTACTCAAGAGCTGAAATTTCATAAAATTAACAATTTTTGACTGCCTCAAGGACATTCTTAAAGAAAACTGACATTTAAAAAACTTGTGAGTGCCTGGTGATGAAGAGTACGACTCCTAGTACAATTTGCGGCCATGTCTTTGATTGATGCTATGGGGTCAGCAGTTTCAGCCGCCATTGCTTTCGTACCTTCCTTATAAACCTCAACACGGTGAAAAAGGCAGATAATCTATTAATATGATTATGAAAACAGTTTTGACTCTGTGGACTTCCTAGTCTCACAGACACCCAGGGATTCACAGACCACACTGAGAATTGCTGATCTAGAACATTCCCTCAGTGGACAAAACAATCTTTTATGAGATTGACATTTCGACAAATTCAGGTCAATTCTGTTAAAGAATGTTTCACAATTTGGATTTTCTGATTGTTTCTTCATGCTTAAAATTTAGGTTAAATATTTTGGGCATGAATACTTTACAGGTGATGTGGGTTTCCTATTCTATTTCATCAAGAAGTGCTTACTGCCCGACTGGTGTAGCTCAGTGGATTGAGCGCGGGCTGGGAACCAAAGGGTCCTGGTTCGATTCCCAGTCGGGGCACATGCCTGGGTTGCAGGCCAGGTCTCCAGTGAGGGCCATGTGAGAGGCAACCATACATTGCTTTTTCTCCCTCTCTTCTCCTCTCTCTAAAAATAAGTAAAATAAAATCTTAAAAAAAAAAGAAGTGCTTACTGTGAGTTTGTCTCATTATTGATGATTATATATATATATTAACAGTTCAGTGAGTTAATTGGGCAAGGGAGAACACTCTTTCAGTGGCTCCTGGTCCCTTTTAGCATGTTTCCATCAGTCTTCAAGCAATTCTTTGCTTTCTGGTTTACAATAGTCAAGATTCACTTTCTCCTTTCTCTGAAATCCTGAAATCAGCCATTTGTCCAAGGAGCTTTGCTTGCTTTTACTGGGAATGCTATTTAGAAGTCAAGATTTGGGCACTATTTATATTCATTGCTACCAGAGTATCATTGCTTTTAGGCTCTTTCAGTAGACAGATCTAGAATTTACATATTTATTTTTGAATGATTAACTTTGAATTACTCATACATGCAACAATATGGATGAATTTAAAAGACATTACATTGAGTAAATGAGGCCCTAAGAATGTGGTCTGCAGAGCAGAACCAGAGTCCCGGGGTCCACCTTGACCCAGCTGAGCACAACCTAGATCAGCTGAGCTGTGGCCCACCTTCAGATCTGTGAGTGAAAAATGAAATGGCACTTTTTGCAAGCCACTGAGATTTTGGAATTGTTTGCTTTGTGGTTATTTGTTTGATACTGCCGCCAGAATCCGAGGAGTAAGAAAGAAAGCCAGGAGTATGTGATCTTGGAAGTTAGAAAAGTGCCTCAAGGAGGGTAGCAATGAAACATTTCAAATGCCCTGTTAAATCTACGACATGTTGACTGGAAATGGACATTGAATTTAGCTGCATGAAGTTGTTGGAGAACCTAACAAGAATAGTATCACATGACTGTGGATGGATGGATACAAAGTCTGATTAGAATGGGTTTAAGAGAGAGTGGGAGACTTCCGACAAGATGGCAGCATAGGTGAACACACCATGCTTCCTTGTACAGCCAAACAAGGAAAAAATCAGAAATTTATCTAAACAAAAACAGCCAGATCTGACAGAAAATCGAATTGAGAGGAAGTCCGACAACCAAGGAATTAAAGAGGATACATTCATCGAGTCTGGTGAGCCAGGAGGAACAGGGCGGAGGGAGAGCGCTCAACGACCCCGCAGCGAGCTGGAGAGCAGACAGCAGGACCTCGGTTGGAGGGGCGGTTCCCACGGGGCTGCAGCACACCAGGACGGGGGTGCCTGACCAAAGTGCGGCCAGCGCCCGGCTCATCCGGACCTAGCAGGGCTGAGACTGGTGGACCGGGCAGGTCCGCATTTGCGTGCAGACAAACTGGGAGAGAAAGCAGAGTGCAACCCATCGGCACAGAGTGAGAGCACCTGTGGGGGTGGAGGCGGCGGGAGGAACTCCCCGCCTCACAGGAGAGTTTGTTGGGGAGACCCACGGGGGATTGGAGCTGTGCGGCCCGTCTACCGACCCTGGAGCAACCCCCGGAGCCAGCGCAGAGGGGCTCAAATTGCTTGCGGGAGGCCGTGTGGGTGCGGAGAGCAGAGCAGGCACCATTGCGCTCTCAGGTCCCGCCCCCACAGGCTACATCACAGCACAACTACCATGAGTTTCCCTGCCCAGGTGAACCCCAAGGCTCCACCCTCCTTACAGTAACAGGCTCACCGAGGGGAAAAAATGGCCCAAGAAAGGAACAGATCAAAGCTCCAGAACTAGCCGACCAAGAGATAGACAACCTATCAGATGCACAGTTTAAAACCCTAGTAATCAGGATGCTCACAGAATTCGATGAAAAATTATTGAAATTGCTTGAACAAATGAGGAGAGATCTGCAGGGAACCAATAGGGATAAGAAGGAAACTGGGACTCAAATCAACAGAGTGGACCATCAGAAAGAAAAAAACATCCAACCAGAAAAGAATGAAGAAACAAGAATTCAAAAAATGGAGGAGGGGCTCAGAAACCTCTAGGACATCTGTAAACGTCCCAACATACAGATCATAGGGCTGCCAGAAGGAGAAGAAGAAATCCAAGGAATTGAAACCTTATTTGAACACATAATGATGGAGAATTTCCCAAAGCTGGTGAAGGAAATAGACTTTCGGGAAGTCCAGGAAGCTCAGAGAGTCCCAAAGAAGTTGGACCCAAAGAGGAACACCCCAAGACACATCATAATTACATTACCCAAGATTAAAAATAAGGAGAGAATCTTAGAAGCAGCAAGAGAAAAGGGGACAGTTACCTACAAAGGAATTCCCATAAGACTGTCAGCTCATTTCTCAAAAGAGACCTTACAGGCAAGAAGGGGCTGGAGAGAAGTATTCCAAGTCATGAAAGGCAAGGACCTACATCCAAGAATACTCTATCCAGCAAAGTTTTCATTTAGAATGGAAGGGCAGATAAAGTGCTTTTCAGATACTGTCAAGTTCAAGAAGTTCATCACCACCCAGCCTTTATTGTATGAAATGTTAAAGGGAGTTATGTAAGGTATGGAGGAATATCAACAGGGGAGTGGTAGGGGGAGAGGGTGGGAATGGGGCACAGAAGAAGTAGCATAAATGGTAGGTAGACAACAGACAGGGGGAGGTTAAGAATAATATAGGAAGTGCAGAAGCAGAAGGACTTATGTGTATGACCTATGGACAAAACTAAAGGGTGGGGAAAGGTGGGGTAAGGGGGTGGGGGGCAAGAAGAGGGGAAGGGTGGGACAACTATAACAGCATAATCAATAAAATATAGTTAAAAAAAAAGAGAGAGTGGGAGATGAGGAACTGGAGATGGTGAGTTAGAGATAAAATACCCTTTTAGGAATTTTGGTGAAAAGAAATAGAGCAGTAGCTGGCAAGGGAAGTGGGACCCCCAAAAGTTTTGTTTCGTTTTAAATCTAGGATGGGAGACACATAAACATGCTTGTGTACTGACGGGGCAGTCCAGAAGAGAGCAGTTACTGATGGTGAAAACGTCAGGAGTGATGTCTGGAAGCAGCAGGCGTGCCTGGAGTCAGTGCTCCAGAGGCTTCTTCAGGGCAGATCCTAAGGAGTGTCCTCCCCAGCATCTCCCAGAGTGCTGAATTCTCCATAAACTATGGTTGAGCTTACTGGAGTTGAGCATATTTTCCAAAAGCCTGGTGAACAGCCCTGACCAGAGTGACTCAGCTAGGTGGGTGTCGTTCTGCAAACTGCAAAGTCGTAGATTCAATTCCTGGTCAGGGCACATGCTTGGCTTGCAGCTTTGGTCTCCGGTTGAGGCATGTGGGGAAGGCAATCAATCGATGTTTCTCTCTCACATTGATGTTTCTCTGCCTCTCGTTCTCCCTCCCTTCTCCTCTCTCTATAAAGGAATAAATGAACTTAAAAAAAAAAAAGACTGGTGAATGGCAACACGGTACCAACATCGCAGGGCCCGAAACCCAGTTCAGCCGATGTTTTCTCCTCGAACGCTGATGCAGGCCTCCTGCCTGATGAATACTCAGGTCAGCACTTTGCTCCTTAACTCCAAGCCCTTCTATTTGCATACCACTTATGAAGAAGTGGCAGAT
>PVJI01015691.1:0-40513 GCA_004026765.1 Micronycteris hirsuta
TACCCCTATGATGCAGATGTTGTCCCAGAGACCCCTTAAACTGTCCTCACTTTTTAAATTCTTTTTTCTTTTTGCTGCTCTGATTCGGTGTTTTCTGCAACCTTGCTTTACAAATCGCTAATTCAGTCATCTGCTTCATCTAACCCGCTGTTGATGCCTTCTAGTGTATTAATCATTTCAGATAAGGTATTCTTCATTTCTGACTGCTTCTTTTTAATGGTTCCTGTGTGTGTGTGTGTGTGTGTGTGTGTGTGTGTGTGTGTGTTTTATGCTGTTGAAATTCTCACTAAGTTTGTTGAGTGTACTTATAGCCATTGTTTTGAATTCTGCATCTGGTAGTTTGCTTGCCTCCATTTCATTTAGGTCTTTTTCTAGAGATTTTTCCTGTTCTTCCATTTGGGACATGTTTCTTTGTCTGCCCATTTGGGGTGCCTCTTTGTGTTTATTTCTATAATTTTGGTAGATCTGCTATGTCTCCCAGTTTTTGTGGGGTTGTCTTATGTAGTAGGTGTCACATAGGGCACAGTGGTGCAGCCTCCCAAGTTACTCGAGATCTTGGTGCACCCTGCCATGTGGGCTGTGTGCACCCTCCTGTTGGAGTTGATACTTGATTGCTGTTGGCACATCAATGGGAGGGATTTACCCCTAGGCCAATCAGCTTCAAAGACTGCTTGCAACTACAGTGGGAGGGTGCTGTGTAGGGGCTAACTGCACAGAGCAAAATTTGCTTCTGTGGGGCTCTGGTGCCCACTAAGTCCACCCCTTCAGTGTGTTACTGGTGGAGGTGGTTAGGAATTGCTACTGTGGGGTATGAAGCTGGTCACAGGGTGCTCTAGCTCTGGGGCCTCCTGACAGGTGCAAGATTAGCCATTGTCTGTGCCCTGCTTAGGGCACTCAGCATGAGCTCCAGAGAAATCTGCAGATGTCTATTACTTGCACTGGGCCTGGAGATTCCTGCGAGAGGCCAAGCTGCAAACCAAGGCTGACTGCTGCTAGTGCAGGGCTTGAGGCCACTTAGCAGGAGGTACGAGGCAAGGTGAGGCCAGTTGCTGCTTATCTGAGGTTTGTAAGCCTTTGAGAGAATTCTGAAAGTCCACAGTATGATCCAAGACAGGCCATTGGTGTAGAAAAGCCACTGAAAGTATCTTGGGTGGGCCTGCAAGTTGGGTGGGGTGGGGTCCCAGTTAATCAACAGGGCTGGGTGAACAGTTTTAGCCAGGCTGATGGAGACTTAGATATGGTGGTGCCGGCCTGCTAGCTCTGTTGGGAGAGGGCTCAGCAAAGGAATGATGGTTTCTACCAGCACTTGGGCCTGGGAGAAAGCTGCCCCTCCTGCCCTCATCTCAAAGTCAGACAATTCAGTTCCTCAATAAATAGAATAGTAAGTAATTATATAATGTGTTTAAAAGTACCATAAAAGTCCCTCTCAAGACTCATGCTCCCCATGTGCTCCATTCCTCTCCATGTGAGTCATCCACAAATGATTTTGGAGCCAGACACCACTTTCTCACTTAGCCACTGTGAATACCTTCTTCAACACACTGAAATGTGAGTAATTATGTGCATATATAGATAGACGCATAATTCCCAGGTAACCAAAAATGTAGATGCACTGCTCCTTGCATTTGTTTATATGTTTGCTTATTGGAAGTGTAATATAAAACAGTGCACCAAGAATTAAGCAAGGGCCTCTTAACAAATGAGCAAGGGCCTCTTAACTGTAAACAAGTTACTCCTATCTTATGGGCTTCTATTTTCCTCCCCTGCAAAATGAAACAAGCGAGAAAGTTGCCTCCTAAGGACCATGTAAGCTTATCCGTGGCAATTTCTGCTTCTACTCTGCTACCTATGCCTTTGTTATTTCCTTTCCTCTTTTCAGTCCATCCCCCCTTAGCAGCTCCACAAAAGCAGTATCTTCTGTCTCTTCTGATTTTTTTCCTAATCTTCACCTGCTTCCTGAACTTTCCCCTCTGGTGCATTTTTCTCCCAGTAGATGGCAGTATTCAGTTTTGTTTTCCAATGGTGCTGCTTTCCCCTGCTTGGAGGAAAGTGGCCAGCTGCCCTTTCTGCAAAGCCTGTGTCCTTTTTTCCTTAGAGGTGATCACGGAAGAGGAAATCAAGGGAGAAATTGATGAGAGATTAGAAGGTCCCTTCTGAAACATTTGGGGGGGCCAAGCAGCATCACCTTGCTGCTCAAGCAGGTTTATTTTGTTTTATTTTATATTTTGTTTTGGGTTAGAGATGAAACAACTGTCTTTAATATTTCAAAGAGTTATTCCAACTTACTTGATCCTTCTACTCTGCGAGGTAGATCATACAGATCTCATTTATCTCACCTTGAGCCCAGAGGCTGTAACAGGGTGATGGCTCTGGCCGCCGTGTGGGGGACATCAGGGTTGGAAACGAGAGGCTATTGCCGTGGTGTAGGCCAGAGAGGGTGGTGGCTGCAGGCAGGGAGAGGGGACAGGGGGAGGAGCGGTGTGGCGATGGACAGAGGTAGAAGGGGCTCTAGCTTGTCACCTGGACACCAGCGTCTCCTCTAGCACTGCTATGCAGTAACCTCCGGCAGTTCTGTCAGTGTCTCTGGGCCTCTGAAGTCTTTCCATGCTCTAGGATTCTACGGAGCCGTGGAAAAAAACTGGTCTATGTGTAGCTTCTGAACCACTGGACAAGGGGCACACCGTTGGCGGGTGGTTGAGTGAGAACTAGAAGCCAGGTCTCCAGTGGGTGTTTCACCTCCCACTGACTGAGGATGGTCTGAGAATGTCCAGTTCAGCACCCAAGCTGCTTTTCTGCCCAGGGGAAACCTCGTAGAAGAAAACCAATGCAGGAACAAATCAAAGCAAGTGGTTCTCAGTGAAGGAGGGCACAGTCTTGAGCCCTCTCACTCTCGCGACACCCTGCTAATGGGCCTTCAGCCTTCCAGTGCTGTGCTCTGACCTATGTTACTGGAGGCATTCTGGGGTCCCAGGGTTTCTTCACCTGCCTTGGGAAGCTTTTCAGGGAGGAGAATATCATGGCGGTGTGGAGGGATTTTATCTGGGGTAGCAGAAACTGTCTGGGTGTGGGTTATATTAGGGTGGGTGGTGTCACACTCTAATTTTAAAACCTTTTATAGTTCTTAATCACCTATAGAATCAAGTTCTGACTTGTTTGCATAGATAAAGGAGCTTCAAAATCTGTCCCCCTGTGATGCCTCCAACCCTGGAAGACACACTGTGCTCCTGGCATTCTTGAAGACGTCATGCCCCTCAATACTCCTACTCATTCTGGAAAATGCGGCTCCGAAACTTTCCTTAAGCAATACCCCTGGCAAGCATTGGTACCATTTTGTACACAATTCTGTTATAGTTTATATCACAGTGTTTGTTTTCTCACCGGCTGCCTCCCTTGTTTGTGACTTGCTTGAGAAGAGAGGCCATGTCTTACCCGTCCTCAGAATCGAGCAGAGTGTCTGATCCAAAAGCAGGTCTTACTAGGCTGAATCAATGACTAACAGGGGATGTTTGGGGCTGAGTTACACTGTGAGGAGAAGAGAGAATGCTATAAGCAAAGAAGCTAAGGGATTAGAAATTTATTACAGAGAACTGCACCAAATACAGCCACTTTTGCCTTACAAAAAACTATATACGTATATAGTTAACCAAAATGTTGGATGTGAACTGGCTTAGTAACAAGGATATTGCGTGGTTTGCTGTTTGTAAATGACCTTGTCGGAGTTCCTTTACAATCCAGGGGGCTTCAGTACAACCAAGAATATTAGAACTCATAAATTCAGCCTACATGATAATTCAACCATGGAAGTTACCATCATTTTGGGGAAAAAAAATAGTCATGGCCACATTAATTGTGAAAACAGGATTGTAGTGTAAACTCGGACCTATTTAAAGAAAATGAAGTGCTTTAACAGCATTTAACAGCTTTAACACCACCGATGTATATGCAAATAATAATTAAGCTTTATTTACATATCCACATTTAATCACTTGTTTGTCTCTTTTAAAGTAATGCAGTATTTTTTTACTGGAGCTTTTTATTATTTGTCCAACTGGTCCAAATAAATTCCTCTTCCAGTTTACTCATATGATCAAGGATGATTTTGAGGGAATAACTTCTTGGCTAATGTTATGACAAATGTTGTATTTTCTGTGCCCAACTTTGAAATTGAAACAGAAGGAATAAAAAAAATAGGGAGAGAGTGAAAGCAGGGGGTAAGAAAGGAAGAAGGAAAGGAAAGGAAGGAAGGAAGAGAAAGAAAAAAAAAGAAAAGAAAAGGAAGGAAGGAAACGAATTTTGTTTGCAAGTAAGAACAAACTTGACAACCGTCACCAGCAATTTACTTTACTCCTAAATATATACAGACTTATAATCTTCTTTCATTAAGTCTATAGAAATTTAGAACATTACAAAGGATATTAAACATGAAAAAAAGTCCTCAAAGTGTATGCATACGCATGCACATTCTCCAAGTACGCACATGCCCATAACTACTGCTGCCATTAAATAATACTCATTCAAAAACTACCCTAGGGGGCATGCAGAATTTATCACCCTTCCCTTTTAAGTAATTGCCTTTTCTTCATACTTTTTAATGCCTGTACCTAACTTTGGTTCACAATCTATATGTAAAATAAAATTGACCTTTTTTTTCCCAAAAAATATAAAAATAACTTCTCTGGTCCCAGATAAATAAAAGCCTCAAATACCTGTCAAAGCCTCTCAAACTACCTGCAAATAGTTTTCAGTAATCATTTCAATAATATTATTTATCTGGCAAAATTTGCAACTAGCTCATTGACATTTTCTAATGATCCCTTTTTTTGCTTGTATAAATCACCCTCATAAGTATTTGACCGAAGTTGGCACCAACAAGCTGATCAGTGCTAGACGGGACTATTTGGGAAAGGGGTCCTCAAGAATAGCTGATTCATTTCTCACCTCCCAAGCCCCGTTAGCTACCTAAGCAAAGTAAAGCCTTATTTACAGGGATCAAGGAAAATATTGTGTATACATAAATCAACACGGAGGTTAAAAGCATAATTATAGATTCCTATTCTAGCTCTAGGGAAGTCCATAAACTCTTTTTTGAACCCAATTTTACCATGTGTGAAACTGGAGAAATAATAGCTTCTCCTAAAAAGCTAATGAAGATTAAAGGAGCCAGTCACGTACCTGTGATCAGCTTTCAACACAGGACATAACCTTCACTGCTGAGAAAACCACCCACCAGCTGCAGTGAGACTCAAGGCATGAACCAGAATTGCTGGACAGTGCACTATTCCTTATCCGTGAAAAGACAGATAATTCAGATGGGGAAAAATATTGCTATCTGTACAGTGAAAGCAACTTTTTACATAGACGTAGGTGCAAAATGGAGTAAAAATATTTCTCATGATGGCCAGCTAACAGTTACATAGTATCCACTGACTCTTCATATATATCTCAGCACAATAGAGAGGCTGGCTGACTGTTGCACATGAGCTCTTGGTTCATTGAGGTCCCCAATTCACACCTTTACTCTAATCAGGCACGTCAGTTTCAAAAACATTCCGCGCTCATTCACTTGAACTGCTTTCCACTTTAGTATGCCCTTTTTCTCCCTCCACTTACCAAATTCCTTCTTATTCCTCATGAGTTCACCTCCCACCCCCAGCTCTCGCGGAGAAGCTCCCGTCATTGCCCTGCATGTTGATAGTCCTTTTCTCTGAACTGTTGCCAAGTCTGGCATTTGATCAGAGTTTGAATGATATAGATATGAACCTTTCAGAGACACATGGAGCTGGAAGGGGCATTACAGAGCATCTAGTCCAACCCCTTTGTTTTATAGATAAAGAAACTGTACTCCAGAGTGAGGGCATCTCGCCAAAGATCACTCAGGGTGAGTAGCCAAGTTAGGATGAGGATCCTGGCTTCTTGACTCCTAGTTTATATCTTTTACCACTTTGCTACTCAGATATTATACTGTTGCCAGTGTTTCACAGTTCTTGCCAATCTCTCCACTTGGTTGTAAAATTGTGTTTTGAATATTTTGATCCTGTCCTTTCCATTGGAATATAGCTGCTTTTTGATTATCTGAGTGTAAATATATGTCACATTAATCTTAAGGTATGGCTTAAATCATTCCTAGTCTTTCTTAGTTTGTTGGTATTTAGGGAGAAACGTAGGGGATAGGCTGCCAAACTGCATTCCTTCCAAAATTGCAAATTTGTTACTTTCTCTCTTCTTCACATAGTATTTTACAAATGCAAGGTCTGCTAGAAGGTATCCAGCCATAGAACATGAAAAATAGAGACATTTATTGAAGAAGATACAAGAAATATTGTATGTATGACAATGACACTTCAGTCCCCTTCAAAGTAGGCACTTTGGGACCTCACACAGTTCTCCCAATTGCCATCAGCTGCCCTGTCCTGTTTTCCTGAGTATTATTGATGGTCTGAAATTTCTTCCCTTTCAAAGGTGATTTTAGCTTTGGAAAAGCCAGAAGTCACAGGGCACCAACTCTGGGCTTTAGGGGTGCTGAATCACCTGAGTGATATGATGTTTTGACAAAAAACTCTGCACCAGACATGATGCATGAGGGGGGCATGTTGTCGGGATGAAGCTGCCAGTCACCAGTTGCCCATAGCTGCAGCCTCCTGAATCATCCAAATAGTTTCTGTGGAGGAATGTTCAAGGTTAATGCAAAATTTGATGCAGATTCTTTGCTCTCCTTGCTCAGTCATTTTGAATGCTAAGGCCACACAGGACATATGCTCACTCAATGGTGTCTACCGCCCCCACTGACTAGTATAGTGAAGTTGTCATTATTCCGGCATGCGTACTCCAGTCCACTCTCCTTGACTGCCAGGTAACATTGATATTGTGCAAACCATTCTCATTACATTAGCAATGGCTGGACTTTTTCTAGACAGGCCTTGTTATATATGCTTACTTTTATAGACTGTATACTCTGCTGATAATTAAAATATATATGAAGAATTTACCTGTATCTATAATTCTATGCAGTGTACACAAATGCACTGAGTTCATTAAACATATGCATGTTTAAAATAATTCCTACTTCAAACCCCAGTTGAGAGACATGCTAATAAAAACTGACCTAGACACTTAAAAAATGTCAGTAGCACTGAAGAGGAACACACACCACAAAGAAACCATTTCAGAGTCCATAGCCTGTTCCTGAGTGTCATCAAAATAGGCTACTTAAAATACAGATTCCTGGGCCCTATTTTGATTTCTACCAAATCAACAATTATGAAAGCATGGCCAGGAGATCTGTATCTTTAAATGATTTTTAGCTGATTCCAAACAGCCAGATTTGGTCTAACCCAGTGGTGGAAAGGGTACTTGCCTTGGAAATCAGAAGCCCCAGATGCTACCCTTGGCTCTGCCATTTATTACATACTATTGAAAAATTGTCAAGTAATTTGGACTGCAATTTCTTCATCTATAAGACAGAGGACTTAGATAAGACCAAATCAAAGTTTCTTTCAAGTAATAACGTTTGCGAATTTATGAATCCTTTTGTTTATTGCAAAGAAAGTTGTGGTGTAAATGAGAGACACTGCTAATAATATGTTCTTGATTAAGAATGTGCTCCCAGGACCACAAACTCTGACATGAAATATCTCAGAGTTCCTTCATCTGTCTATACATCGGCCAAGGCTCTGGGACCACAGCTCCGCAGCTCTCTCATCAGAAGCTGCCTGTGAACTTTAATGTTTCTGACCCAGTGCAAAGACAGGCCACATAAATGTTCAGGACTGCCACCTGTGACCTGGGCTCAGAGAATTTTAAGGGAAAACTCCCTTGCCTGCAAGTTGGGTTAAGGTGTGAAACCACAGTGTATTCATGGCAGACAGTGAGGACAATGGATTGCTAGGAGAGATGAGCCAGACTGATTGACCGGCATGTGCGGGGAATAAATTCTGCTCCAAATACAGGCAGCTAGGTGCCTTCTGCTCCTTGCTCTGCTTTATCTGAACATGGCCAAAACTATTTACATGAGATGTCTTTCCCAGAGCTTACTAACCAGTTGCAGTTAATGGCTCCAGACCAATTAGTTACTTTTATCTTTAAAAACCCCAGGTCTTAGGAAATGATTTTTCAGCACTCCCCATCATGCCAAGCATCTTGTCTCTGTCTATTTACACCAGGTGATTGACTAAAAAGGGTAAGGGGGCATGGGGGAAATACATAAGCGGGAGCTCTTGCCCTTGTCTGCACTATTGAGTCATCACCATAACGTGCCAGATTACTCAAATAAGTCTGGTCATGTTCACATTCGGCAGTAAGGAGGATACTCTGCATGACTCGCATGAGGACATGAAATGCCAGCGGGATCCATATAATCAACGTCCTGACTTGTGCCAAGAAGGGTGGGTGGAGTCGTGTGCCACATGCAAGGGATTCCTAAATGTTTACTCTAATTTGCTGCCTGGTTATATTTGACTTCTGTGGGTTGGCACAGCAACCATTCTGTTTAATTCTGGCTCTTCTAATTGCAGGAAAAACAGTCAGGGGCTTTTAAAATAATGTTCTGAAAAAAAGTTGTTTGGGGTCATTGTTCCTTCTCCTTTAGAGTAATTGTTGAACATGGTGTTGTGGTTAATAGTGCGGGCTTCAGAGAAAGAGAGGTTTGGATTTCAGCGCCGGGTCGTGCTCCTCAGCCGTGCCTGACTCCTCCATGCCTCTGCTTCCTTCATTTTCATAATGGGGATAATTAACAGCACCTGCTTCATCAGGTGTAGGGAAGATTAAGTAAGTTAATATGTGTTGAGCACTTAGCATGATGCCTGGCGCAGAGTGAGCACTCAGTACATGTGATTAGTCTGGAAGCACTGGTTCATTATTCTGAGTTGTATGTGTGTGGAAACTCCTGGATAGCTCAGTTTTTCACTCTTAAGTGCAAATGACCTTATCTACCCAACAGTCAAAAGAAGTGGCGACTCGTGATATCCATTCTAATCTGTTAATTAATTAAGCCATTTGGTCTTGAGAGTTACAGTTCTGTCTCTGATCAGGATTTTTATTGAAAGACTACAGCAAAATACCTTTGACTATGTGCTGCTGTATCCCTGAGTTATAAAGATCTGCAAAAAACGATTTTACTTCTATGCTCTGTAAAACCACGATCAATGCTCCCTCTCCTAGGCCAGTGCCTGTTACACTTCAATGTGGCCATGAATCACTGGGGGATATTGTTAAAATGCAGATTCTGATGCAGCAGGTCTGGATGGAGCTGGCGACTCTGTATTTCTTTTTTTTCTTTTTATGAAATATGTTTTATTCATGATGCTATTACAGTTGTCCCATTTTTTTCTCCTCTATATTCCCCTGTGCCCTGGACTCCCTCCCACCAGCATCCCCCACCTGAGCTCACGTCCATGGGTCGTACACATAAGTTTCTTGGCTTCTCCATTTCCTATACTATTCTTAACCTCTCCCTGTCTATTTTCTACCTACCATTTATGCTACTTATTCCCTGTACCTTTTTCCCTATTCTCCCCCCCTTGCCTGCTATAACCCTCCGTATGATCTCTATTTCTGTAATTCTGTTCCTGTTCTAATTATTTTTGCTTAGTTTGTTTTTGTTTTTTAGCTTTCATTCTTGATAGTTGTGAGTTTGTTGTTATTTTACTGTTCATAGTTTTGACCTTCTCCTAGGGCTTCGTGATGACGAACTCCTTTAACTTGACCTTATCTGGGAAGCACTTTATCTGCCCTTCCATCCTAAATGAGAGCTTTGCTGGATAGAGTAACAGAGGATGTAGGTCCTTGCCTTTCATGACTTGGAATACTTCTTTCCAACCCCTTCTTGCCTGCAAGGTTTCTTTTGAGAAATCAGCTGATAGTCTAATGGGAACTCCTTTGTAGGTAACTGTCTCCTTTTCTCTTTCTGCTTTTAAGATTCTCTCCTTATCTTTCATCTTGGGTAATGTAATCATGATGTGCCTTGGTATTCCTCCTTGGGTCCAACTTCTTTGGGACTCTCCGAGCTTCCTGGACTTCCTGGAAGTCTAGTTCCTTTGCCAGATTAGGGAACTTCTTCACTGTGCTTTCAAATAAGTTTTCCATTTCTTGCTCTTTCTCTTCCCCTTCTGGCACCCCTAGGATTCAGATGCTGGACTATTTAAAATTGTCCCAAGTATTCCTAAGCCTCTCTTAATTGTTTTGGACTCTTGTTTCTTCATTCTGTTCTGGCTGAATGTTTATTTCTTCCTTCTTTTCCAAATTGTTGATTTGAGTCCCGGTTTCCTTCCTGTCACTGTTGGTTCCCCGTACATTTTATGTTATTTCACTTTGCATAGCCTTCACTTCTTCCTCTATTTTGTGACCATACTCAACCATTTCTGTGAGCAACCTGATTAACAGTGTTTTGAACTGTGCATTTGATAGGTTGGCTATCTCTTCATCACTTAGTTCTATTTTTTTCTGGAGTTTTTATCTGTTCTTTCATTAGGGCCATATTCTTGGTCTCCGCATGCCTGTTACATGGTAAGAGGCAGAGCCTTAGGTATTTGCCAGGGCAGGACAACCCATCACCCACGTTGCTTTGTTGTGGCGCTGCATGTGGGGGAGGGGTCTGAGAGGGAACAATGCCACTTGCTCAGCTCTGGGCCAGCTTTCAGTCACTTTCCTTGCTACCCATAAGCAAATTGGGCCCTTCTGGTGCTGATTCCTGGGTGGGTGGGTTTGTGTACATTCTAGGACCCTGTGAGTCTCTCCAGTGAACTCTCCTGTGAGTCTGGGAGTTTATTCTTCTGTCGCAACCCCCACAGGTTTTTTCAGTTAGAGGTTTCGAGGCTTTATTTCCCCACACTGGAACACTGGGTTTCTTAGTCTGTCTCACTCCCCAGTTGTTCCTTCCAGTTTATCTGCAAACAAATGTGGGACCACCCGGTCTGCCAGCCACCGCCTTGCCCGGTTCTCCAGCCGCCATGTTGCTGCAAGTCCTCTCCACTCCGGCTGCCTGTCTTCACCCCTCCTACCAGTCTGGACGAATGTTTCTTCTTTAACTCCTTGGTTCTTGGACTTCCATACAGTTAGAATTTCTGGTATTTCTGGTTAATTTTTGTTTTTAAATGTGTTGCTGTGTTTCTTTTGGTTGTAAAAGGAGGCAAAGTGTATCTACCTATGCCTCCATCTTGGCCAGAAGTCATGACTCCGTATTTCTAACAAGCTACTGGGTGATGTAGAGTTTGTTCCAAGGATCACACTTGGAATAGTGAGATTTTGGCTGCTTTGTTGGACCGGATGCAGGAGCCTGCCACATTGTCCTGGGGCAGGCCAAAAGCTGGTGGAGTGGCACTAGACCAATGCCCATTTTATCGGAAATTTTATGTGTGAGGGCTGGAAAGAGGAAGTGGAATATCTAGGACAATGATTCTAAATCCCAGACGCATGTCAATATCATTTGATGAGCTTTAAAAAAGTACTCTAAAATACACACTAACGTAACTAAATAAAATACTTTAGGGGGGAAAGTTCAAGCATTTTAAAAAGTACCCCAGATGATTGTAATGTGCTGTCAGAGATGAGTAGCACTGTACTAAGACAGTGATTTTCCACCTTTAGCATGCTTCAGGTTCACCTTGAGGGTTTTCTGAAAGATTGCTGGACCCCACTCTCAAATTCTGATTCACTAGATCTGCAGCAGGGACTAAGAATTTGCATTTCTAAGTACCTAGGTGAAACCTGTGTGGCCAGTCTGTGTACCATACTCTGAGAACCTCTGCTCTGGTTTATTCAGGGATGGACAAAAGTAGGTTTACAGTTGTTCAAATGGAAAAAGACATACAGGTTATGATTATAATAATATAAGAATAAACTCTGTTTCATATACTCACAACTATAAACCTACTTTTGCCCACCCCTGTAGAAAGTACTTTGCTCATTCATTCATTTAATAATTCATCAGACAAAGGTCATAAAGCGTTGCAGAATATATGGTCCTTAGTAGCTTAGAAAAGGAATATACAGCTGGTAAGCAGGTAGCACTGGACACATTCAGAAATACATAGGAGAGGCACTGATCCCAGGAGGTGATTTCCAAGTGGATACTTTAATGACGAATTAGCATTAATCATAAGGTAATCTGTGATGGGGGAGAAGGGCAGGACAGGGAGGCTGTCAAGCAGCAGACCCTATGTGTTGAAGACAGGCTCAGTGTATCTGGGCTTATCAGCAGAGAATCTGGTGCAGGGAATGGTGGGGAGTGCTTGACATTCAAGGCTGGGGAGATAAGCAGAAGCTAGATCACGAAGAATTTTGTATGTCATTCAAATTTTATTCCAAGTTTAGCATTGAACCCTGCCATTGAAGGGTTTTAAGTAGGAAGGTGACACAGTCAGTATTCCTTCTCGAAAATACTATTTTGGCCACAGGGTGGAGGATAGAATGGAGTCAGGGTACAGAGACTGTTTAGGTGGAAGGAAGGCAATGCTATTATGTTTTTAAGATGTTTACTGAAAATCATCTTCGTGGCCTTTTTCAGAGACAACCAGATGTCACCCTGGTCATCTCCATGTGTGAAGTCTGGAATGGGCATAGGAGAGTAGCGTGAGAAGAATGGAGCCCCATAACTGTGGGTACAAAGGGGTGAGTGTGGAGCACATACTCATTTGCGTTTAGACCAGAAGTGAACAGAAGAGAGAAAATTTACTTTCAATTCTGTACTTCTCCGAAACGTATTTTGAGGAGTTATTAGCCACTTCAATAACATTTAGCAATAAACTCTTACTCCAGTTCTGTAGTTCCAGGATCAGCTGAGCCTGAACATGGTTGGTTGAGGTGGATGTGCGCTTAGGAATGCAGCCAAATGAATATAAAAGGTGTCATCTGGATAGTTGGGCAGTTGCCCATCCTAATACCAGTCTCATCCATGGCCATAACGAATGTTCCTTCTGAGACGCTTCCAAATATGATCAAAGGGACACAGAGCTGAGGGGTAATGAAGATCAACTTGTCTTTCTCCCTCATTTCACAAAGAAATAAGAGTAGCGTACACGTCTCTGTAAGGGTGGAAAACTACGATAGCACCTGGTCTTTCTGACGTTTGTGTGGATTTGCAAACTCCCAAAGCACCACATTATTTTGAAATTAGAAATTTCTGAACAGATGGAGGATTCAGAGCTATTACAGTTAAATGCTAAGGAAATATTTATTGATGTCAGAATACTTTAAATGATGGTTTTCTCTGTCCTAAAATATGTTCCAGCCGTCAAGTTAGCCACTGAAGGAAATCCTTCAGCATTTCTAATGCATGCTCCATTCCTAGTAGCCATGGACTACAAAGAGACTTTTAAGCTGCTCTGGAGACAAAGATGTTGTGCGTTTTTCCACAATTGGAAGGACAGGTGCACTTACTGGTTTGTGAATTTATTTATACTGTACATGTTTGATGTATACATTAGGTTATTAGGATGCACAGCAAGTGCTATGGGATAGGTTTCTATCATTCAAATTTCGCAGAAGAGAAAATGACATTTGTAGAAGGTGAGTGTGATGTCTGAGACGACGTGGCTGGTATGCCAGAGTGCTGGGGTAAGGCCTGTCTGACATCAGCTCTTCTAAGCGAATTTGGTTCATGGTACTAAACTCGACTTGGAGTCACTCTATTTGGAGAAAGCTAAAACTAAACTCAACTGTTGCCTGAGGTTCTTCAACTGAGAGAGAAACGAAACCTGGACCATGGTGAGAAGCTATAACTTGCCACAAGTTTGGATCTGTTAAGGCAGGACTTTCTTGTGCTTCGAATCTCACCCTTGATCTTCATTTTAGTCACATGGAATGATGCCTTAAAGCCTACACCCCAGCTGGGGGTGTCCTCTCCAATGGACCTATAATGACTCCTGAGCTTGAAAGTCACCCTGAAGCAGAGCTTAGCAAAGAGGAAATAATCACTAGTCCTTTTTAAGCTTTGAATTTGAGTACAGCTGGCATTAAAGTTATCTTCCCGTATCTTGTCACCTTAGAAACACACACCTTTCTTGCCTGGATTCCTCCTCCTCATTAAGCCTATGGGGCTTACAGCTATAATGTATTGTTCGTCAGCACTCTGAGTGGTAGGTGTTTGAGTAGTCACCCACTTCGTGCTTTCGTATGTATGTATTCCCACTTGGATGTCATTGGGCAAGAACATAAGGTGCGTTTTGGCTTTCTTTTCTCCTCTGTGTGTTTTTTGGCTTCTTTGTCAAAAATTATTTGCCCATGTACATATGGTTTTATTTCTGGACTCTCAATTCTATTACATTGGTTAGTGTGTCTGTTTTTCTACCAATACCATTCTATTTTGATTATCATTGATCTGTAGTATAATTTGAGCTCAGGTAGCATGTACTTTCACCTTTGTTCTTTATTCTGAGGATTGCTTTTGCTTTTGGTCCCTTGTGTCTCCACACAAATCTAATGTTCTTTTGTTCTATTTCCTCTCTGTCCTTTCTATTGAATTTATTGTGGTGACACAGTTAAAAAAATGTTCTATTTCTTTAAAAATGTCTTTGGGGTTTTGATGGAGATTGCATTAAATGTGAATATTGCTTTGGGTAATATGGATGTTTTAACTATGTTGATTCTTCCAATCCATGAACATGGAATATATTTCCATTTCATTGTCTCATTTTCAATATTTTAATGATGCTTTGTACTTTTCAGTATATATCCTTCATATCCTTTGTTAAGTTTATTCCTAGGTAGGAGCTTCCAGCCAAGATGGAGGCCTAGTTAGATATGCTTTGCTTCCTATACAACCAAAAGAAAGACAATTTAAAAACAAGAGATAACCAGAACTGCCAGAAAATCAAACTGTATGGAAGTCTGACAACCAAGGAGTTAAAGAAACATTCATCCAGACCAGCTGGAGGGGCAGAGATGGGAAGGCAGGGCAGCGAGGACACATGACCAGGTGGCAGCTGGCAGACCAAGGTGGTGAGGTGGCAGCTGGCAGACTGGGATATCCCACCTTCGTGTACAGATAAGCTGGGAGGAACAACTGGGGAGTGAGACAGATCACACAACCCAGGGTTCCAGAGTGGGAAACTAAAGCCTCAAAACCTCTGGCTGTAAATTAAAACCACAATAAGATACCACTTCACACTACTCAGAATGTCCATCATAAACAAATGAACAAACAGTAAGTGCTGGCACGTTGTGGAGAAAAGGGAATCCTAGTGTACTGCTGGTGGGATTACAGACTGGTGCAGCCACTGTGAAAAATAGTATGAAATTTCCTCAAAAAACTGAAAATGGAACTGTCTTTTGACCTGGCAATTCCACCGCTGGTATTCTATTGTGAGAATATTGAAACACCAATTCAGAAGAACCTATGCAGCCCAATGTTCATAGCAGCACGACTTATAATAGCTAAGTGCTGGAAGCAACCTGAGTGCCCATCAGTAAATGAGTGGATCAAAAAACTGTGGTACATTTACACAATGGAATACTATGCAGCAGAAAGAAAGAAAGAACTCCCATCCTCCATGACAGCATGGATGAAACTGGAGAACATTATGCTAAGTGAAATAAGCCAGGCGGTGAAAGACAACTACCATATGTTCTCACCTATAAGTGGAAGCTAATCAGCGAGTAAAATATAACTAGAGACATTGAAATAAAGAACAAACTGACAGTAACCAGGGGAGTGGAGGGAGGAGGATAACAGGGGAAAGATGGTGAAGGGTCATCAAGGGACATGTATAAAGGACCCATGGACAAAGCCAAAGATTGAGGGTGGGAGGTAGGGGTGGTTGGGGCAGGGAAAAGTGGTGGCAGGAAAATGGAGACAACTGTACTTGAATAACAATAAAAAAGTGCAGAAAACCCCCCAAAACCTCTGGGTGTAAAAAACCTGTGGGGGTCGTGAAACCCCCAGTCTCACAGGAGAGTCTGTTTGAGGGGCCCATGAGAGTCTAGAATGTACACAAGCCCACCCAACAGGGAATTAACACCTGAAAGGGCACAATCTGCTCGTGGGAAGAGAGGGAAGTGACTGAAAATGGGGCAAGAGCCAAGCAAGCGGCATTGTTCCCTCTCTGACCCCTCCCCCTCATACAGTGCCACAACACATCAAAGTGGGTTGCCCCACCCTGGCAAATACATAAGGCTCCACCCCTTATAACATAACAGATGCATCGAGACAAAGAAATATGGCACAAATGAAAGAACAGATCAAAACTCCAGAAAAAGAACTAGGTGATGACGAGATAGCCAACCTATGAGATGCAGAGTTCAAAACACTGATCATCAGGATGCTCACAGAAATGATTGAGTATGGTTGCAAAATAAAGAAAGAAGTGAAGGCCATGAAAAGTGAAATAAAGAAAAACGTGCAGGGAACAAACAGTGACAGGAAGGAAACAGGGACTCAAATCAATGATTTGGAGCAGAAGGAAGAAATAAATATTCAACCAGAACAGAAAGAAGAAACAGGAATTCAAAAAAATGAAGAGAGGCCTAGGAACCTCTGGGACAACTTTAAATGTTCCAACATCCGAATTGTAGGGGTGCCAGAAGGAGAAGAGGAAGAGCAAGAGATTGAAAAGCTATTTGAAAAAATAATGAAGGAAAACTTCCCCATCTGTCAAAGGAACTAGACATGCAAGTCAAGGAAGCTCAAAGAGTCCCAAAGAAGTTGGATCCAAGGAGAAACATACCAAGACACATCATAATTAAGTTACTCAAGATTAAAGATAAGGAGAGAATCTTTAAAGCAGCAAGAGAAAAGGGGACAGTTACCTACAAAGGAGTTCCCATAAGACTATCAGCTGATTTCTCAAAAGAAACCTTACAGGCAAGAAGGGGCTAGAAAGAAGTATTCCAAGTCATGAAAAGCAAGGACTTACATCCAAGATTACTCTATCCAGCAAAACTCTCATTTGAATTGAAGAGGAGATAAAGTGCTTCTCAGATAAGGTCAAGTTCAAGGAGTTCATCACTAAGCCCTTATTATATGAAATGTTAAAGGGACTTATCTAAGAAAAAGATGTTCAAAACTATGAGCAGTAAAATCACAACAAACTCACCTCTATCAACAACTGAACCTAAAGAAACAAAAAACAAAAATAAACTAAACAAACAACTAGAACAGGAACAAAATCATAGAAATGGAGATCACATGGAGGGTTATCAGTGGGGAGGCTGTGGAGGAAGAATGGGGGAAAAGCTACAGGGAATAAGAAGCATAAAGGGTAGGTACAAAATAGGGGGAGGTCAAGTGTAGGATAGGAAATGGAGAAGCCAAGGAACTTATATGTATGACCCATGGACATGAACTGTGGGGAGGAGGAATAGTGGAGGGAGAAGGGGTACAAGATGGCGGGAGATAAAGTGGAGAAAAAAATGGGACAGCTATAAAAGCATAATCAATAAAACATACTTTAAAAAGTTTATTCCTGGGTATTTTATTCTTTTTGTTGCAATTGCAAAGGTTTTTTTTTTATTCCGTTTTCTGAAATTTCATTATTAGTATATAGGAAAGCAGTGAATTTTTGTACATTGATTTTGTATCCTGCAACTTTACTGTGTTTATTGCTTCTAATAGTTTTTTTGGTGGAGTATTTAGGGTTTTCTATATAAATAATTGTGTCGTCCACAAAAAGTAGCACTTTTAATTTTCCTTCCCAATTTCAATGCCTTTCATTTCTTTCTCTTGCCTGATTGCTCTGGCTAGAGCAAATATTGCCATTTGCGACAACATCGATGGGCCCTGAGAATATTACGCTAAGTGAAATAAGTCCGTCAGAAAAAGCTAAGAACCGTATGATTTCACTCATATGTAGGATATAAAATGGAAACTCATAGACACAGGCAGGCAGCAGTACGGTAGTCATCAGAAGGAAGGGCGTGGGGGTAGCAGAGGATAAGGGGGGCCAGGTATATGGTGACGGATGATGACTTTGGGTGTGGGCGCGTGGTGCAATCTGATCATGTATCATAGAAATGTGCACTTGAAACCTACCTATATAATCTTACTAACCAATGTCAACCCAATAAATTTAATTTTATAAATAAAATACATTTTAAATAAGATGCATTGCTGGATAACTTTTGAGGCCACAACACAAATAAGTGAGAATGTAGCTATCTTCACTTCTGTTAGATTCCCAAAGTGTTTTTAGTTCCTTGCTACTCAAATTATGTCCCAAGGACCAGGAGCTTTGGCATCACCTTGAGTTTATTAGAAGCACAGAAACACAGATTCTCAGGCTTCACTGTGTCATGAGAATATACATTTGAACTAGGTCCCCACATAATTTAGGAATGAAGAATTTGAGAAGTCTAGAGAACTATTAGGGGAGTGTGTCTCTCATGCAACCCAGGATGCACAGGCAACCAGAAGCCTTGGCGAGAACCTCCAAGGAAGCAATTCCTTTCAGAGCTTGTTTCCTGTTGGATAACTCACCAAATCTTTGTAACTGGAATGCAAAGTGAGGGTTCAGCCAAGGAACTGGGTGAGAGTTAATGGATCAATCTGCTCTCCCCCTATCAGCGCTTTTACCACTGACTTCTGGAATGTGTTTGATGAAAAGAGAGCGACTTCTTCAGACAGAAGATACTGATGTAGCCTGCTGAGGCTGGGACCTTCAGAACAATACACCAATGTTATCAGGACTTTGCTTGCCTCCAACTCCATTTCAGAACTGACAACGGGAGGGAAAGCATTTTTAAAGCCCTTGCTGTCAGTCGTCATTGTTACAAATAGCTTACGCTTTGCTTCTCCCTGGGAGGATGTAGGCATCATTGCTCGGTGCTCGTTTGGATTAAGAGTTTCTTTTCAATAGCTTTTTAAAGGTGGATCTGAAGAAATTGGAACTAATAGCAAAGTAACATTGCTTCCAATCATTTTTCCAAAAGCTTAGATATGTTGAAAGTCAAAATCAGAGAAGGAAGTTCCCGCTTCTTTCCTATCACCAGGTGTGATTGCCGTTTGTCAGTGGATGTTTAACAAAGTCAGTTCTACTTAATGCTCAATGTTTGCCTCAGAATTTCAGTAAAATAGAAGTTGGAAGGGTCAAAAGAATCCTAAATCACTGATGCCCCAACCTAACCATCGGTGACCTCTAACACCAGCTGATTTTCTAAGTAAACATTTTTCATCTTTCTCAGTATGGCTAAGCAAGGTTATTAATACAAACAAATTCACCTTAGTTCAGGTTTCAGAATGTGGCTATAAGGTGCAAGAGTGACCCATGGTTGTACATGAGGGTAAAATAAGATCTGTTGGCTCCATCTGAAAGGGGCAATTTTCAGAGAATAGAAGGGCTGGTGTATCTGTAGCGGTGGATGCAGACAAGACTTTAGTAGTGGTACCTTTTGGTTATAAAGATGCACCCATGGCCCATTCTTTGTTAGGTTCGTAAGCATTGCAAGGTAACTTGAGTCAGTCAGTCAGCAAACCCACTTAGCTATTTTAAAGAGATCTTTTACTTCATTAGCACTAAGAAACTGAGCCAGTCACCAGCTTAGGCCAGTGAGTTTGTACACCTGGCTTGGAAGAGTGAGCTGATCAGAATTAACCAAAACTGAAGTGTAAAATGACTGTTCTGAAATGATGGGACATGGAGTGTGAAATTGGCATGTTGCAAAAACCACCTGAAAGACTCAAGTCACCAAAGGATCCTGTGGGTCTAAGAAGGAATTTCAAACTTCCCCACTAGCTAAGCCCATTAAGGTCAAGAGCTTTATTATATTATCTCGCCTCTGGTAGAATTTTCAAGGCTCGGGTTTCATTTCAAGGCCCTCACCGTCAACAGAAGTTTCCATTGTAAAAATGGTCTATTTTTGTGTGTTTTCTCAACCCAAAAGGTAAATGTGGTTCTCTGAATGGTAAGGCTGTTGCAAAGGAATTGACAGATAGCACCCCGGCGTTGGGTCTTCCATGCCGAGACTCTTCCTGGGTAGGCTTGGGAAAACAGACAGGCCTTTATGTGAAGACAGGGTTCCCCTAGAAGTGCACCTGATCACATTCGACTTGGATTCAAAGAGCCTTGCGCCACGTCAAAGGAAAATGTTCTATCATAAATCTCCAGAAACGGAAAAGGTCAAAGTCCCTCTTGGTAATTAGCCTGCTGAAATACAGTGGCTCTGCTTTTTGTTTAACCTTTTAAGAAAAGGGCTGCACTCCCACAGGTCTCAACAAGCAGCCTTTTATTAGGCACATCCTCAACACCCCTAAACCCCTTCCCCCACCTGTAGCCCTGGTAGAACATGGTTTTGGTTTGTTGCTTGAATTCCTTCACTTGGGTGGGTTAAGGTTTCCTTCCCAGGACACTATGCAATCTTAACTACTTTAAGTTCACGGAAAGGTATCACTTAACAGGGTAAAAGTAAGTGAAATACAGGCCACTAAAAAGCATCATTTTAAACATCAAAACAACAACAACAACAACAAACTTCATTTATGTACCAACAGTTAAGATAATTTTGGTTAAGCAGGTTAGCAATAACTGTATTAATTTTGGTTATTGCATAGACCTGCTCTGCCCAATACACTAGCCGTTAGTTATTTGAGCACTCAGTGGTTAGTCCGAACTGAAATTTGCTGTCAGTGTAAATACACACTGGATTTTGAAGATTTAATATGAAAATAATGCAAAATATCTCACTAGTAATTTTTATGTTACACTAACTTTAGTCGAGTTCTGATAACCCACTCCCATCAGACCAGCCAGTAATTTTTATGTTTATCATAGGTTGAAATAAATGTATTTTAGATATATTGGCTTAGGTAAAAGATACAATTAAGTTCATTTTTGCTTGTTCTTTTTGCTTTTCATAAAGTGGCTTTTTGAGAGTTTAGAATTACAAATATGGCTCGTGTTGTATTTCCTTTGGACAGTGAAGATGCGGCAGATCAACTTTTCTGTGTACAGATAGAGAGAAAGGAACAGTACGATGGGTTTGATTTGGATTTCACACAGTTTGGCGTATAATTTAACCTACCTTGGATTAGTATATGTATTTTTATTGTCTCTTCCTTCATCTTAGAGTCACACTGGGATCTTCTAGAAGCCACGTGGAATATTTTAAACTATATTTGGCCCCCATATTCTTTGCTACCCCCTTCCCTCTGGTAAGCACCATGCTGTTGTCTGTCTGGGTCTCTAAGTTTCAGTTTTATATCCCACATATGAATGAAATTATATGGTTCTTAACTTTTTCTGATTGACCTGTTTTGCTCAGCACAATATTCTCAAGGTCCACCCATGTTGTCGCAAATGGCAGTATTTCATCTTGTCTTGTGGCTGTACACTCATCTCTTGAATCCATGGTGATCTTTGGTTAAGTCTAGAGTCAGTGTGGCTGCTATTAGAACATTAATTGAATCTTTACTAATAGTAATGAGTTACGAATGCCAATCAAATTGCTCCAGGTAGCTTCTCCTTTGAGCAAAGGAGACAACTAAAAATGAAGCAACGCATTTTAAAGGACATTGTGTAATTCTCTTTGGCGGGTACCGATTCATGTTTGTTGGATCATTTGAGTCCCTTCAGCAATATTTTTGAGGATTGATTGCCCTTCATGCCTTCCCCCACTGAACCAATTCAACAAGCACCACCATGGCAGTATCCAGGGTGAAGAAATACTACTGAGAAATTCCTGAAGAGGCCAGAAGTACTAGAGGAAGGCGGCAATCCCAGTGAGGCATCCCCAGGCAAAAGTGAAAAGTTGTAAGCTAATCTAATCACTTGGCAGGACAAGACAAGTTCTGAGATTTGAAGTGAGACACCTCTTACTTAATGAGAGAAACTCCAGTCTGTAGTTTCCAAACATGGCCCTGTTGTTTTACTTCTAAATAAAATACTTACTGTCTGTCAGTATTTCAATTCCTGTATCTCATCTCAACTTATAGAAGAGTTTTCATGCAGGGTGCTAATTAATAAAGTGGAGATGAAAGAATCATTTTACTCTAAACTGGATGGGACAGTGTAGCTATTGGGCTGTTTTGTTTATCCCTAGCAACTCACACCAGAGGTATCACCTAACTCTTACTGTCCCAGAGACTGAGTGAATGGTCACTGTATCAGCAAACGAAGAGCAAATCCTTCTCTGGGCCTAAACACACACCCAGTATGGCTGCATATTATGAATTTCAGACTCTGTCGATCTTTTCCTGGCTGAAATATTGGGCAGAAGAAAAGAGAATAGGAAATCCTTGGTTATTTTGGGATGTTTCCTTCAGACCAGTTGTTAATTAGGCCAAAAATGTACTTCTTCTGCTCCCCAATCCATGTTCTCCTTGTATCAGGTTGGCTTCCCTAGAAGCAGAGTTAAACACAGAAATTCAGCTGCATATGATTTATTGAGGGAGTGCTCTGGAGAGAGAGAAAGTAAGGGAAGCAGGATGGGGCAGCGATAGGAGATAAGCAAAGATGTAATCCAGCTGTGATCCAGCCTCAGCCTGATCTGGGGAGCACAGGCTCATAAATTATATAACAAAACTGATCCCACCTTGATGTAAGGAAGGCATTCGTATGTATTCCTGTTTCAGTCATCAGCTGCAGATTCCCTGGGTAGGGCGTTTAATCTTCTAGGCAAGGTGGCTCCTTATGGTTCATGGCAATTCTTTGGAGAAGATGGGGTGCAGGGTAGAGGGTGAGCCATTAGCAGCTAACACTCACAGCACTGGGGAGAAGCGTGCACCTGCCCAGTGAAAGGATCTAGGCGGCACGCCCACAAAACCCACTACCCTGCTCCAGTTATTCCTGTACTCATGTGTAATGCCCCTGTGTCCCCTGCTTTCTAATTTCACAGTTCACTAATCTACAAATCAAGCGCCAGCTGCCATGCCTCTAAAATGAGAGTAGAATCACTGTTCTCTAAAGCCCCTTCCAACTTTGTGGGTCTATTGTGTTCCCGTAATAGGTCAAAGACTGGCAAGAGTTTATCCCTTCCTGATGACAAATGGCCTTTTGTAGAGATAATGTCAGCCTAGGGGAGTGATTCTCAAGGTAGAGTTTTCAACAGTCAGGAGAGAGCTGGGGCGTGGAACCTGGTCCGTGCTGCTCAGTCATATCCTGTGAATCGCCACCTAGGCTGATTTTCTAGAGGCTGACCTTGTCTGGCACCTGTGTACCATCTGCTCTCTTCTTGGTAATTCACTGAGCCTAGAAATGAAAGGAAACCTGCTACCATTGGGAGAAGTTGTGAGCAGGGGAGAGGATGTCTGGGGAGGAAGCCAGTTCTGTTCTGCTGCCCTTGGCACATGCAGCAGCAGCAATCAAATCTGCTTCCATCAGTTTGCATCAGCCCCCACTGCTTATTTTTCCTGCTTATTTGTGATCTGTTACAAGAGTCTTTCTACCTCCTTTCTCTAATTCCCAAAGATTGAAACCCACTATATCATCCTTTTTCTAGACAGTGACTTTGAAATGGTGGGGGACTGTCTAAATAGCCCGGTACCTGCTAAAAGCAGACAGACACCCTTGGAGTAAATTGTGTTTAGCCATCTGACTAACTGGTTTCAAGAGGAGATATCCGACACACTTCCTCATCAGGACAAATTGTACTGTAGTGACTAAGGGAGGGGGAGAGGGTCTGAAATCAGACAGCTGGATTTAAATCCAGACCCTGCCATCTACTAGATATGTGATCTTGAGCAACTTACGTAACCTCTGTGTGTCTTCTGTTTCCTGCATGTTTCCCATAGACTTGAATCTTCAGATGTAATGGGTACGTGTTGTCCAAAACAAAAACGATATAATAATCAACACTAAGATAAATTCTAGTGACGTTATTAAAACACAAATATGAGGAAGACTTTCATGGGTGTCTAGACAGAAAAAGCAATCGCTAACTGGGGAGATGTCAGATCGTTCTCAATAATCTACGCAGAAAACACTCAATGCCAAAAGACACGACGGCAAAGTCCATAGGATTCTGAGAAAAGCAATGTGAGCTGAGAATGGTAGGTCCAGCCAAGTCATCCTTCAAGTAAAAAGTTAACACATGCACATTTTCAAATATGCAATAATTTATGTAATAGAACAAAAAAGACCAAGCCAACTATTGGGTTGCTTAATCCAGTTGGTAACTCAAATAGGCAGTATTAAAAACATAAAAAATGGAGCAGTAATGGTGAAAGGTTGATGGCGATTAGCATTGGTGCTATTTAAATATGGAAATAAAACTCAATGACCACTGAAATTACTCTGACAGAACAGAATGTAAGTGTCATAAAACTCAAATATAAAAAAGAATACACATAATAAAATTAGGAATGCTAGTTTCCACATTTTTCACAAAAGAGAATCAATAGATGCTATCCAATACAATGTTCTTCAAATGTAGGGATACATCCATTTTGTGAAAAAACATTATTTTCTGACGTTAAATAGCTCCTTAACTTTCTTTTTCTTCATTTTTAAATTCAAGAACAGTTACAATTAAAGTTTTCATTTCAAAATGTCATAATGGTCCCATTTTTCTATTGATTTATTTATTAATCTGTTGTTCTTTCTCTCTTCCTCCCTCCTCTCCTTCCTTCCTATGTGTCCATCCACCCATCCATACATACATACATTCGTCTTTCTGCTTGCATATACACACAGAAACATGTCTGTAATGAAGAGGCGAAGATTTTCAAATGTTAGTAATGATTGTCTTGGAGTAGAATGATTTTAAGTAATTTCAATATTATTTGTTAGCTATTTTTATTACTTGAATGATTTAATATGGCTGTTTATAATTTTTACAAAAACAATAAAGATAACTTTGAAGGAAAATGATGAAGAAATATATAAATATATGTACGCTAAAACTGTTAAATAGTAGTGAGCGCAGTACAATCCCATTTGTATAAAACAATGGATATAAATGTATACAGATGACTAGACATTTTCTGGAAGAATTCACAATTAGCAGATAGCAGTGGTTGCTTCGGAAGAGGGGGCAGAGTCCTGGAACTGTTATAACAGGGAGATTGTTTTCTTTCTCCTAACTTTCTATAACATACTTGTATTTTAATAATGACAGAAAAATATTAGAAGAAAAGAGACCAAACTGCTAAAGGCCATCTTTAAACTGGCATAGAAAGACTATTGACAAGTCTCTTAGCTTATATCCTTGCATAGCTCTCAAACCTTCACAATTAGTAAATTCTGCCAATTCTACTTAGGAGAATGTCAAGAAAACCAACAGCCAAGTGATAGCAATGTTTCCAGGACTTCCCCTTTTTCGGTTCTGCCTTATAAATTCTCTTTTGTCTCAAAATCAGGTTCATGTTTGTATCAATTCCTTATATATGCCATGGCTTTGCCTCTCATATAAAAACATATTTCAGGCCGGTAGCATGTAAGAGAGGCATACGACTAAACAAAGTCTAGAAACAGGGACCTAACAGAACAAGTACAATGATAAATAGCAACAGATGCTTTGATTCTTGGGAGCAGCATGGACTGCAGCGGACCAAAGGCGTGTGCTGTCTAGAGGGTGCAGTCCAACTCAGCCGCTGCCCTTTGTTGCCGTGTTGGAATATGGCGCAGTGTGCCAATGTCTTCTGGAGAAACTAGAAAGGTAGATCTATAAATGAAATTGCCCAGTTTTAAAATGTTGTTGAACTAATTCAAATTAAAAACCCAAAGCCAACAAAACATAACGACCACTCCATATACCCATGCAGGATGGATTTGGACTGTGGGTTGCCCTTTCATTTACTTCTGTCGTAGCTTAGGAAAGGTGTGGGAATCATTGCAGGGTACACCGGCTCATCACACATGGATGTGCCTCTTGCCTGGGTAGAGTAACGTATGTGGCCCTAGAGAAGGAAGTGTCCACCCTTTTCCTCCTCCTAGCACACTGAAAACCCTTCATTATGAAGTGGAGGACAAATCCGTGCCCACAGAGGAGGTGACATCCATTGTCACCTGTGGGCCAGGATCATAGACTTCCTCAGGCACTTGGATGGAAGCAGGGCTGAGGTTTAATTGTGGGAAACATCTGTCTAGTTTGAAGACCTAACCAAAAGAAACCCAGTCTCTTCTTTCCTGGGGATTTGACATAGCCCAAAGGCAAATGTGGCAGTCTAGGCTGAATTTGGCTTTGAAATCTGCACTTGCAGACTCCTGGGAGAAAAGGAATGATGAGGTATAGTGAGAGGTGGAGATGGGAAAGGAATGAATGCTTTGAGCTATGCAAAATAAAGAGACTCATGTCTGCTTGAGCAAAAGCAAGTAAATCAGAACTCCAGCCTTAAATTGCAGATAACACAAAGGCAGCCATCAGACAGAGGTCTTGTTTGTTTTATTTGCTGAAAGTCCTAGGTTTTGTAACTTGATACTTCTCTTCTTGATGTTACAGCCACTCTCCTGAACTGACAAGAATGTTGGCTATTGTTTCTTTCCTTTCTTTTCCAGATGCCCCCCTCCCACCCCTGCTTCCTCCTAGGTCAGCCCTCCACTGTGGAATTGATTCTTCAGCTTCTGCACTTCTGCTTTTTAATTTTTTCCAGAGAGATAAGAACCCTAACATTAATATTTGGGCAGCATAGCATTGAATATTAGTTGGCATTTTAGCTTTACTGGCCTACTTGTAGCACCTGAGATGTAGCTTCTGTAGCTACTCTGATTTATTGCATTCTCTTTTGTAAAAATAATGTCTTAGACCTAGCAAGAAAGGCATGAGCATACAAGACAACATGCATTCTGTCAAGATCTTACAATCTTATTACAAGATAAAGCTCAGGACGCCTCCTGCTTAAGGATGTTCTGTAAGATGGCCCAAAAGACGAACAGCAACTTGATTAATAATCCCATCTGTTTGACTCTTTGAATTTGTTTCCAGGAAAAATGCGCCTTTGATCACTAGGTGCTGACGAGGGTATAACCTGGCCCGAGGTGTTTCCCTGGAGTGAAATAGGCAGCACTTCTCAACTCCCAATTCCATTTAATTTATTGTTTGTTTTTGCTTAAGAAGAGGCTGTTTTTACAGCTGAACAGATTTGGAAGCTGGTTTGGGGTGTTTCATTTCCTTACATGAAGAGTTATAATGCAGGGGATGGTAACCAGCTGTTTCCACCTTCACTAAAGGGGGAGCAAATAGAAATGAGCCTCTACTGTAGCAAAAGAGATTTAGGTTAGTTGTAGGAAGGAACTTCCTGAGAGTTACCAAGGGAGGCTGGGACTCTTCCCTGGAGGGCTTTTAAGGCGTATTCTGTTGTTTCTCTCTGTGATGTATTATATGAGACCAAGATTAGCAGCATTAGTAGACTCAGCTAAACTACTTGTCCTTATTCCTTCCAGGACTGTATCCCTGTAAATGATAACCATTAACCAGGGCTGTGCCTCTGTGGATATTTGAGTGATTGGGAGTAAGAATTTTTTTTTTTTAGTCTTGGAAGTCTTCTTTCTTTACATCTGATTTTCAAGTAAGTGCAATTAACAGTGAATGGCTGGAGTCAGCTGGCAGTGGGTCCTGAGAGAGTCAATCATTGAATGTTTAGGATGTTTCCAGCAAGTTAATTGTTAAAAACAACTGTTATTAAAATTTTATTTATGCAAACTTGCAATTAAATAATTTGTACTAAAAGGAAAGGTATGCAATACGTATACTACCACTTCATAATTATTCTACTACATTTCGATAGAGGTTTTTTACTCTATTTTATCTGTATGGTGGCGATATCAACAGCATATAACGGTGCATTACTACACATTTCTTCCCACTCCACAGTCATGGTGGGAGTATTTAAAATTGGCAGACTCTATAAGTCAGGTTTTTCCCAGAGCCAAGTGTTACGCATTTATCAGCACACTTACAAGGCAGAAAGCAGAGAAGGAGAGAGGAGAGAAAGAGGGAGGGTGGAAGACGGGAGAGGAAGAGAAAGAAAGGAGAGGAAGAGAAAGAAAAGGATGACAGAACAATATTGCTCTGGTAAATTTTATACTTTCTCAGTATTTTGTACATTTTCAACATTGTCTCAAATCTTTTTAGAATTAAATTTATTACAAATAAAGCAATTTTGAGAAAGGAAATACTCAGAATTTCTGAGGTCCAGAAACACCCTTTGTTTACCCTGAACTAAATTAGCACAAGTAAAATCTGAACTCGGTGGTAACACGCAATAGATGCTTCTCTACTTGCACCGTTCACCGTCTAAGCCAGTGCTGCCCAGTAGAAATATAATGAGGGTCATACACACAATTTTAAGTTTTCTAGTAGTAACTAAATTAAAAATAAAGTCAGAAGAAATTAGTTTTAGTAATATATTTTATTTAACCCAATTTTTCTGAAAATCATCATTTTAACATATAATCACTATAAAGTATTAATGAGGTATTTGACATTTTTTTGGTAACACATCTTGGAAATGTTGTGTGTCGTTTAGACTTACAGCATGTCACAATCAGAGGAGCCACTCAGTAATAGCGCGTGTGGCTAACGGCTGACATGACAATGATGCAGGTCTCTGGTTTCAAAGGTGCTGGTTGTAGCTTGTAGCTTGTTCTTGCCAGTGTGGGTTAGCAGACTTGTAGCGCACACAGACAGCTCCGGCAGGGGTTTATCTTAAGTTAGTGCTGGTGGGCCCCGGAGTCCCACTCAGTTTGTAGATGCAGAGGCCACTGAGTTTCAGGGAAGTCGTTGACTTGCCCTAGTTTACACACTGGTCTGCTCAGTGCTCAGACCTCGGTTTCTGAATTGTGCACTGCTTATGGGTGCACGTATCAAACTCCCAATTATTACATCCCCAAGGCCCCATCATCTACGAGCTGAGTGTTTGGGCTAATTATTGGACCACTCTGTGCCTCAATTTCTACATATATAAAATGAGAAAAATAATAGTGTTACTTCACCAGGGTGTTCATATCAAATACGTTGTAGAATACTTAAAGCTCAGTGCCTAGTAAGTGTATAATCAGTGTTTGTTCATGTTGTTAGTTATAAAACTAATATCTTAATGCTCTGAATAAAGAAAGTACTAGGACTGAGAATAAAGAGAATACTATTGGTTTTAATAATTCTTAAATAGTTCCAGTTCTTAATCTGGAAAAGCTAAATTGTTTTATACTTACTTGTATAACCATTCATAGAAGAATGTATAAGATATGTAGAGATTGTGATTTCTTGAATGTTTAGATAATAATTTTGTTTAAGAGAGAAGTGTTCTGCTTCTGAGTGTCACTATTCTTATTAAAATGGTAAATTTATATATTTTTAAATGAGACAATGCTGATGCATAATAATACCAATTGATGCACTTTTTTTCAGTATAAAATTTCAAAAGATTTCAAAAGTAGGCTGGCTATCACCTATTCTTTCCATTCCACCTTCCACGTCCCTGTGAGGCATATGCATAAAAATGGAGTATTTTTATTCTACCGTGTACATTTCACAGAGAGTTCGAAAAAGAAATTGACAGGCAAATGTGTATATACAGCTTCAAAATGTTTGTTCACCCTCACTGAAGGTTTCTAGCATTTGGTAACTAACTGGCTTGTGTTTCTCAGTAGAATTTTCATGCTGCTTTGTTGCGTCCATGTGGGCCATTCTTTATTTGATCAACACAAGCTTTGGCATGCTTTAAAGGTGCAGTAGTTAATGCAGGGTGCTGGCATGACTTTAGGAATTATAAAGACATTTCCAATACCTAGAAAGGTGTCATAATTAATGAGAACAAATGCCACTGGGATAAAAATTAAATAGTACTTTAAGATGCTGTCAGTAAATTAATGTCAATGTAATTTTTCCCCTAATGTATATTTTATGCTTGGCCAGGGAATTATGGAAAATATTATTTAATTTAATTGAAAAAGATTTGAATCCCCACAGTACATTTAGCACTTTAATGGTACAATTAGGAGATACTTTAAAAATATATATAACATAGTTTTTCCATTAAATATATTTAATGTCATTGAGTAAGGCTAGATATACAAGAGTTGGATAAGAGTATAAAATGAGTATTTATGTCCTTAAAATGAGTCTGTAGGAAATTAATGCTGTAGGGGCCTGAGGGTGGAGAATACAGAGATCAGTTATATTTTATAAAGGGGTTATACCTCGGAAGAAAAGTGTTTTCATTCCAGATGTTGGTAATAATTAATTATAGCCAATTTGGTGAAAAGTAATACCAGTTTGGAGTTGAGACCTTGGAGTTAAGGTCTTTCCAAAGCTCATTCACTGCCTCTAGCCCCATGCATCCAAACCAGTGTGGGTAGACCCACGAAGCTCACTCCTTGTGTCTGCAGGAAAGTTAGGGAATGTTGATTCTGGCGATTGCAATGAAGCAAAGCAGTTTGTTGTTTTCATCAGTGACTGAAACTTTAAACAGTCAGTGTCAGAAGTTGGTCAGTTAAAAAATATGAGGACTTGTTCTGTTGGACAAACTAAAAATGTTGAAAGACAGGTGATTGATTATATTTTATAGGATGATAAGGAAAAAGTAGATCTTACATCAAATTTGTTCGTAGTTAATCTTATAATCAGGTTTTGTTCTTATTACATATGGTGGGTGTATCTTATAATCTCTCTGTATCTCCAGAGATCTTCTGTGAAATATCTACTAGAAAATAAACAAAAACAGAAATGCTGAAGTTCCATAATACTAAATGAAGGAGCTTATAAACAATTTTCTTGAGAAAAAAATCAGTTGCCTTTTATTGAATTGGCCTTAGCACACAACAAAGTTGTATTTTCCCCTCAATTTCTCATAATGAGATCTATATTCTTTAGAAAAACATTAAGTATTATTGTTGTTTCTTTATTATACCCGAAGGTCCTTTCAAACTTTTTGTAATCATAAAATAGTTTGGGAATTGGTTTTCTGGGGTCACAGTGGGGCATTTACACATCTTCATCATACATGTAGCCTGTATCTTTTCCCATGTGTAACAATGACCTAACCATCCGTCTCCAACAGATGCAAGGGTCTTCTTTACCTTTCCATTCTTCTGTGTATGGGGAAGAACAAATCTGGAGCTCTAGGAATCTCCATGGTTCTAGTTTAGTTTCTTCCAGAAGCAAAGTTTGGAGTGCAGATAATTTACGTGGAAGATGATCTTGGGAAACACTGGTAGAGGGAGAAACGACAATAAAGGAAACATTGTCAAGCAAGTCCCACTGCAGACAACTGGAATGGAAAACCCTGGGGCATTCCTGGAAACTGTGTAGAACACGCATCTCAGAGTCATCCTAGGAGGGAGACAGGATATTTACCTGCCGACACTCATTTATCATTTACATAGGGCTGCTTTTGGGGACACTGATTACCCAGCAGATGTACCGTTCCCTGTACATGGGCAGAACGTGTTTTGGAGGCAAGAGAGAACTTAGGGCAAAGAGTTGCAAGTACTTGCAGCTGGAGTTGGGCTAGTGTGCAGGGAAATATCAAATTCTGAGGAGATATAAGGGAGAGGGTTGACTGGCAGAAACTACTGCAAAGTGTAGAGAAAGACAACATTCACACAGAATCTCACGTAAATGCACATTCAATAAATACTTATGGAGGACCTACATATGCCTAGCACATTAAAGAAGCAGCCTGTACTTACCCTCATAGGTATTGCATTCTAGTTGACATGCATTTATTGAATGCTACATACTATATGCTCAGAAGACCTAAATGCTCCCAGGAGTCACCTACGGATAAAAATCTCAAGCATTTCTCACAGGCACATTTCTGCCTCCATATTAGCTTTTTCGTCCTCAGTTAGTTTTTGCTGCATAATAAATAACTCTAAATGCGGGAGCTTCAAACAACAACTACTTTTTTTTAGCTTATGATTCTGCAGGTCACCAGTTTGTGACGGGCTCAGCTGGGTGGTTCCGTTGATCTGGATGAGGTTTGGCTGATCCTGGCAGGGCTCATTTATGCACCAACTGCCGTGTTGATTGTTGGCTAGGGTGTTTCAATTCTCCTCCATGTGACCAGTCATTCTCCAGCAGGCTTGCCAAGCCTTTTTCCCATAATGGCAAGGTTCCCAACACAATCTAGAGAGCAGCCTTCAATGCCTAAGTGCTTTTGAAGCCCCTGTCTGGACATGTGTTGCCAGTGCTTCACAAGCCAACCACGTCATGAGGCCAGCCCAGTTTCAGGGCTGAAGAAAGACTCCAGCTCTTGATGGCCAGAGCTGCAAAGTCACGTGGCAAAAGATGTGGACACAGAGCATGGAGGAATTTGTGGCTGTTTTTGAAATCTACCACAAAGAGGAAGATTTTTGCAATCTACCGCAAACACGACGCTCATAGCACCTCATGTAGAAAAAAAGTCATACCAGAAAATTCTTTAAACAGAAAGCATGTGCTGCCCTGAACACTTGCCCTGTAGGATTCACCCTGTGTTCGCTGTCGTGATGGTCTGTGAGTCTGGCGCCATTTCAAAGTTCTCAATTAGAAAATTATGCTACTTGAGTTTCAGTGACTTATAAGTCCCAGTCACATGTGGGAATCAAATGTGCATCAGCTCTTTACTACCAATGGCAAGCAATTTCCAGTGCCTTCCCAGGAGTGATCAAAACTACAACAGCATGAGCCTATAAGATGACAAATTACTTTTGTCTCGCTTCCCTGTTAGGGAAGTGGTGTTAACTGATTAGCCATTCACTCATGGAATAGGGCTGGGAGTAATGCCAACTTATTTATATTCTTTGATTGCTCTGATAACCACCCTCCCCCATCCTGTCGCCTTCATTAACAGGAATTCTTCACTCACTGATTTCCTTCTTCTAGACATGTATAAGAAATTTATATTTATGAGAAATAGTTTACTGATCTGAAAAATGTTTTAACCTCCATAAAATTTTTTTCTGATGGGAAAAAGAATAGAATAGTCAACAATTTCCTGGATTCTAAAGATATGATTTAAACAACCTAGATATGCAAAACTGTTGGACAAATTTCAAATTTTCAAAAATGGCTAAAAATCTCAAGTATCTGGACATTTGACTTCTGACTCTATCACCTAAAGTAAACTCTCCAAATTCTCTGCTAAATATTACCAAGTCACCAAAAAAAATCTTGACTCACCAGAAAAATTTTTTTTAAGTTGACACATAACTCATCATCATAATTTTGATTGACTTAAACTGGGCTAATTCGAGAGAAGGCTAATACCAGGCTCAGTCAGACCTACAGACCCCGGCCTTCTCTCCTCCTGCCGTCCCCCTGCCTGTCCGCCCCCCCCCCCAACACCTGGTGACAAGGACCTTGGAAAAGAGACCATGGATCCTAGTGGCTGGATCAGCTAGTGATGAAGTGGCAAAGAGAGTGGTCCATCCCAGAGCTTCAGGCTCTTGTCAAAGGTGCACTCCCCCAATCCATTCCCTAAAATCACTAGGAGGGGCACAAGCTATGGCCTGCCTTTATCCCTTCTGCTAGGTACACATTGTTGATGCCCCCCAGGGAAATAGATCACAGGAGAGGGGGGTTGTATTTGTATATTTATATGCTTATCAATATATATTTATGTTGAAATATAAATAGTTAAGTGTATGTGTATGTGCATAGGAAAACTGTGCATATGAGAAAAGCAAAACTCCTAAATAGCTTATAGCAAACAAAATAGAATGAATGTATTAGAACAAGAATTTAGAGTAACTAAAATGAACATATTGAAAGCAATATGACAGGGTTGGATAACAGAAGAGAAACAAGCAGTTAAAAATAAATTAAGGCCCTGGTTGGTTAGAGCATTGTCCCGATACTTTAAGATTATGGGTTTGATCCCCAGTCAGAACACATACAAGAATCAGCAATGAATGCATAAATAAGTAGAACAACAAACCAATATTTCTCTCTCTTCCTTCTTTCTCTCTCTAAAATCAATAAATAAGGTCTATTTTTTAACAAAAAGAAATTAGAAGTGTAAATAGGAGGTATGGCAGACAGAAAAACGGTAGTGCATTGGTTCCTAAAGTGTGGTCCCCAGACCAACAGCATGAACATCACCTGAGAAATTGTTAGATATACAAATTCTTTTATCCACCTGTGCACTGCTGAATCGAAACTCTGGGAGTGGGACCAGGTATCTGCCCTGAAGGTGATCTGAGGCATTGAAGTTTGAGAATCACTGCTGTAGAGAAGCAAATTGATTGACTGAACTACAGAATGGTTATGAGAGCCCTCCAAAATGATTAATTGAGTCAGAAGCTCTAAAGTCTAAAAAACTCTCTTAGAAGGTACCAGGAATACATAAGGAGACTCACAGTCCTTGTGGTAGAAATAGGACAGTCACTATCCATAGAAAATATTTAACAGGATTCCCCAAAAAAGTAATGAAGGGAAAGAAATAGTCGAAGACCTGTCAGCCAAGAATTTTCCAGAATTAAGTAAAGATCAGTCTGTTTCACATAAAAGTCCAGATTTTCATCTTTTTCTTGATAAATTGGAAGGTCTGGCAACAATGGCCTGCATTTTTATAACACACCCAGGCTGACTAGCAGCTGTTCCCTTTAGGGTGACGCATGCGTAGAGGACAAGAATGTGGACTCCTCGGCTCTCAGACTGGCAGGGATTCTGTTCCAGCTCTACCACTCACTGACGGTGTGACTTTAGCAACTTTCTGAGTCTCAATTTCCTCAAATAGACAGTGGGGATAACAAGATCTCCACCTCATAGCTGTTTTGAAGAGTAAATGAGTTTATCTCTGCAAAGACTCAGCCTGGCACTTAGTAGGTGCTTTAAAAAATTCCAGCTCTTAGTTTTGCTCATCATCATTGCCAGTGTGTAGATGTTCAAGCTCAGATGCTTTTTATTTTTTTTTTTTAATTTTTTTTTTAAATTTTTTTAAAGATTTTATTTATTTATTTTCAGAGAGAGGAGAAGGGAGGGAGAAAGAGCAATGTATGGTTGCCTCTCACATGGCCCCCACTGGGGACCTGGCCCGCAACCCAGGCATGTGCCCTGACTGGGAATCGAACCAGGACCCTCTGGTTCCCAGCCTGCGCTCAATCCACTGAGCTACACCAGCCGGGCTCAGATGCTTTTTATACCCAGCCTGTCTTACTTCTGTTTGTTAAGTTACCTACTTGCTTCCTTTTGGAAACTCAGCTTGTAATCCCTGCTCTATCCCTTGATTCCCCTGACTTTGGTTGGTTTGTTAACGCCTCTGGGCCTCAGTTTTCTCTTCAGGAAGATGGGATAATGGCCTGCTTGACCTCGCATGTATATACAAGTGAAGTAATGTTTGTGGACAGGACTTCTATAGAAGGGGTACTTGGTAAGTGCTTGGATATGTCTTCATTTGTCATTCATCTTCACGTCCTATACAACAATTGCCACAGGATGGTGTGTTGCAATCAGCCCTCAGTGGTCCGAGACAGCCAATTGCTAAATTTTCAGGAATTTTAAGAGCTGATTTTTAAACACAGCCATTATTAAAAACTAAATCGTATCAGTTTAGAATTAAGGAGATTAAAAACAAAGGTAATATATTTTTAAAAACCTCTCTTTTTAATTTTTTATATTTTGTCATAATCTATACTATTGAGGTAAATTAAGTCTACTTTATCTGTGTGATAGAATACTATATAATAGTGTTTTACTACACATTTCTTTCCAATTACCAGTTCAGTGACATCACGTTGGCAGGTTGAAATTGGCCATGGTTGGAACATTTATCCCCTGGAATTTGGCAAACACTTCAAATGAAGGCTTTATTTCCCCTTGAAGGGCCAGTTGTAAAATATTTACCAGAACATCAGTACAATCTTTAAAATCTGCTTAGATAACAAAAGAAGCATAAAATAATGTTTATTACCAGGGGACGTGAAAACATTGTAAAATAGTGACAGTGACCATAAAAAAGATGACTTTTATTATAAATTTGCTCTGAAATTTGTAGTTTAGGTATTGCATTAAACATTTAATATGTTTATCCTTAAAATATTAAAGTTGAATATGTCCTGGAACTATATAAAATATGCCCCACACGGTTCTTTTTTCTTCTGCAATTTACTCACTGCAAATAGCATTCCATTCATCATGCTTACATAAAGGTTTGTTTTTATAGTAACAGTAATGACGCTGAAATTGCACTAAGTTCTTTACATACATTGACAATTTTCACAACTTTTTAAAAATTATTGTATTGTTGTTCAATTACAGTTGTCTGCATTTACCCCCTACCACTCCCCCACTACCAGCCATCCCCATCTCCCTCCCCTGCTTCCACCTCCCCTTGGTTTTGTCCATGTGTCCTTTATAGTTGTTCCTGAAAACCCTTCCCCCTTCTCCCCATTATCCCTTCCCACCTCCCCTCTGGTTACTGTCAGATTGTTCTTAATTTCAATGTCTCTGGTTATATTTTGCTTGCTCGTTTGTTTCGTTGATTAGGTTCCAGTTAAAGGTGAGATCATATGGTATTTATCCCTCACGGCCTGGCTTATTTCACTTAGCACAATGCTCTCCAGTTCCATCCATGCTGTTGCAAAGGGTATAAGCTCCTTCTTTCTTTCTGCTGAGTAGTTTACAACAACTTTGGTGACAAACACTATATTTGCTCCGACTTAATGGATGAGAGAACTGTGGCTCAGAGAAGATAAAGTGTTTTGAACATAAAATCTTGTAAGTAGCAGAGCTGCGAGTATACTGCAGACATCAGATCTCAAAGACTGTACTCTCCATTGACCCTCACTACCCTCCTGAGCTCTGGCATTGGTGTTGAAGGTCATGATGAAGATGATTTTAACCAAAGAGAATGATAAAAATCAAAGAGTCAGCTAATTTTTTTTCTATCTGTATTTTCTTCCCAGGTAATTCAAGTAGAGCTTTCCAGATTTGAAGGAATAAATGCTCCATTAATTTTTAAAATACTGTGAAGTTTCTTTTTCCATTTTTTTCTCTTTCTTGGCTCTTGGGTCTATAGCCTCTTTGTTGATAAGTATCCAACAACTTTATCCATTATTGCAATATTAGAACAATCACTGTTTTTCTGTCATAAACCTGGTTTGATCAATCTAGGAAGAGAGGCTTTTTGAATTATGGAAAATTGTCTTGCTTAATTTTTTTGAAAATACAGTAAAGTTAGAAGAAAGTGAGAAAATACAGATAGACCCACACATAAGCACACCATACACCCACCCATATATAACCCTTACTACATTTAGTCGAATTTCCCTCCGACTTTATCTCTACATATACAGGGCAGGGCAAAAATAGGCTTGCTGTTGTTACTATGGAAAATAATACAATAGCTAATAAATAATAATACAAAAATAAAGTCTGTGTTTCACATACTCATAACTATTAACCTACTTTTGCCCCATCCTGTATGTTTTTAAAATACTGGCTATATACCTTAAGTAGTATTTGTTTCTGGGAATTTCTTTTTTACTTAAACCATTACATTATTACAGTTATTTCTTGCTATTCCAAATTCTTTAGCGATGTCACTTTCAACTACATGATTCAATATGAAAGATTAATGAAGAAATGAGTATAAATTCTATATGTTGAGGTGAATGGAACATTGAAACTTGAAGTCCTGAAATATATGGTCCACCTATGTCATTGACTAAAGATTTTGCTTTTCAATAGAATATTCGATGTTTTCTGGGCATAGCACATTTCAATGGAAGCTTGTTAGAAAGAATCTTCTGCGGCGCTGTCCCAGACCTACTGAGTCCGAATCTGCTTTCTAACAAGATCCTCAGGGGATTTGTAGGCACCTTAAAGACTGAGAAGCATCAGTCTAGTTTTTATTGCTTGGATGCAATCATCAAGTGGAATCACATTTTATAGCTGGCATTCACAGTTGTAGAGAGCCGTTACTTTCAGGGGTGACATACCTATGAACTTAGAGGTACATGCTCTTCTTCAGAGCTTAATGCTCATGCCTGAAACGAGATGAATGAATGGTTTCCCTGAGTTATATAGATCTACTTAATCAGAATTACATAAGCCCTTGATGGTCATAATTCAGTGTTATAATTTAGAGGGTCTCTTTGCAGCCCACCCAGAAGTAGTAAAAAGTGATTGACTGCTTAAATTAGTATTTTAACGAAATATATTTATTCCTGTTACCAAAAGGGACCGTGTTAATAGGACCACAAGTGCAATGAATTTTATAAAAGTTTTATTTATTTGACCCATGATGGCTCAAGAAATAAACCGTTCCAGAATTTCCCTTGCTTCCCGCTTACCATTCTGTTTCTCATGCATTTTTAGCTTTAAGACAGTCACTGCTAAATTGAGCCTATCTCCTCCTTAGAGAGAAGGAGCCTCAGAGAGATTATAAGTTACGTAATAACTCAATGACTTAAAGAAGAGCTGAGTTTGTAATATTTTTTCATTTTACATGTTGCATTTTACAAAAGATTGAATGACAAGTCTCCAGTGTTAGGCAACAAACATTTTCACTATGATAGAATGCTATTGTCAGTGACCTCTTTACAGGTAGTACAAGAGAGCAGGGATAATGCTCTTTTTTTTTTTTTTAACGAAGTCCAAAGCAAGATAGAATGGATTGAAAACTTGGTATTAAGGATTTGGGTTAAATTTGTCTGCATTGTGTATGTGTGTGCATTTATGTGCCTGGGTTTGCACTAGGAGTTTGGAAAAATGGGATAGAGTGAAATAGAGTCTCCTTTAACAATTCTTTGTATTACATGGAGAAATGATGATATATCCTTCTCTGGAATTCTCCAGTGAGGAGATTGCTATTATTGCTATTTGTCTAAATGGTTGAGATAGCGACCTGCCTAGTTGTAAAAAGGATCATATATCCAGGGTCGTTCTAATCCTCTGAATTCAGAAACCAGATCTATCTGGCCATCTTTTACTCTGTAACTTTCTGTAAAGTCAGGCAGAAACCCGAATTAGTCTCTAAATTTACAGAAATTTAATTTTCTTAACAAGGCTTATGCTAAATTCACAAGCCATCGCTGTTTGTCATCAGGAATCTATCCTAAACATCAGAATGCTCTTTTATATATCCATCATACTGCCCAGGGAAAACGTGTGGACCAGAGGTAAAATAGGGGCTCAGACAGGGAGGGGGCAGTGCATCACGGTGATTTCAATGCAGCTGGCATTTTGGCATGAGTGAGTGTCTCTGGTGTGTAGCCATTATGCTGGTTGCTTTTGTCCAGGGCTGTGGTTGACTCATATTCCTTTCCAAAGAACAAAGCTGAGCTCTTCTCAAATGCACAGTCCCCAAAGATGGATACTTACCCAAAAGACATAATTTTCCTTCTTTCTCTGAGGCTGAAAATATGCACAAATCCAGAACATAACTGAGAGAAATGAAGACCTTGACAAAAATTTTTAAATCTGTGACTACATGTTCTTGTGATAATATCTTTAAAAAATAAAGAAGACCTACATATACTAAAAAGTGAGAGCATAGGTAAGTCCCCTATCAACACAGAAATATGAGGGACATTTATAAGGTCACTGCTGCAGGTGAATGTGTCTCCCCTAAGTTCACATGTTGAAACCTACTCCCAAAGATGGTTTTAGGAGATAAGACCTTTGGGAGGCCATTAGGGCAGGAAGGCAGAATCCTCCTACATGGGATTAATGCTCTTATGAAGAGAGCTAGGCCAGCCTCTGGTCTCCGTGGTCACGAGGTGATGTTCACGGCCAAACGTGATGCGAGCAACGCAGTCCAGGGACAGGAGTTTTGAAAAGCTGGCAGTGTGGAATGAATGGTGAGACAGTGCTAATTCCTGAACCCATTGCAACTGAGAGATCATGGACGTCTGCCATCCGAGGGTTCCCCACGCATAGGATGGACAAGTTGGTGTTGTTGGCCATGCAGTGCAACTTGCCTGAGGACAGGGAAAAATAGCTCCAGCACTTTCCTGACATCATTTCCACTTGGGATTGTCTTCGGAAAGATTGCATTTCTGTCTGGTAGTGCTGTAATGAATAGTATGAAATCTTGGAAATCAGGGACTTCCACCAAGATGGCGGCGTAGGTGGATGCACTGCGCCTCTGCTCAGAACCAGAGAGTTTAAACAACGAACTCAATAGCGAAAAATAAACAACCAGAACGGACAGAATCAAACTGAAGGGAAGTCCGACACCCAGGAAGTTGGGGAGGACGTACATCCAGGCCAGTAAGTGGGGCAGAACCAAGTGGAGGAGCAGAGTGAGAGGCAGTTTGCCCGGAGGAACTCACCCCACGAGCGCCTAACCAAATCACGACCCCGAGCAATGGGTGAACCTTGCACGCCAGCGGCGTAACTGGAGAGGCCAGTGGGAACCAGCAGGGCTGAGACTGGCGGAAAAGGCAGTGGGGAACTGGGGAGCAGAGGGTGGTAGTGAGTGGCGGTGAACGGCAGACACCATTGCTCCCTCCCAGGCCCTGCCCCCAGAGGAAACGTCACAAAAAAGCGACCCAGGTTACCAGGCACCGACAAACACCTAAGACTCCAACAGGTGCGCCGAGATAAAAAAATAATGAAAATGGTCAAAATGAAAGATCAGAACAAATTACAACTAACGGACGAAGAGATAGCCAAATTAACAGATGCCCAGTTTAAAACACTGGTAATCAGGATGCTCACAAAACTGGAAGAAAGGTGGACGCAAATAATTGAACAAATGAAGAATACGATAAAGATAATGGAGGAA
>PVJI01015692.1:0-40395 GCA_004026765.1 Micronycteris hirsuta
TCCAGGGCCCTGCGCGCTCTGCAACCTGCTTCTGCCTCCTCTGGAGCACCCCTTCTCCTGACCACCAGAAAATTTCTAATTGTCAAATTCAACGTCACCCTACCCCACCCTTTCTCAGCATCTGCCGTAGAGGAAGGACCACACTTGCTTCAAACTTCTTACCCTCTTGCCTCCTACACAACTGCTCTTCGCAGCCTCTCTGCTTTAGCGACACCCCCTCCGTGGCCTCGGCGCTGCGGCTGCGTACCCGCAGCCTTCCTGACACCCAGGAATTCATCGCTCACGGGGTAACTCGCCAATCTGCTTCCGACCCTGATTCTCTCCTGAGGTTTAGGCTCGGAACTTCCAAGTCTGCCCCTTGGGGTGTTCTGCAGGCACGCACGCCGATTGTCAAAGCAGAACTCACCTTCTCCCGAACGCCCAGGTGCAGCCCATTCCTCCTACTTTGTCTGTCTCCATTAATAGAATCCGTGCAGACTTGACCCCTTTCTCACCCATCCAGCCCATGTTCTCTCAGTTCTCTCTCTCCCTTGCCTCTTCATCCTCTCAAGTATAATTTAGACCTTCATCATGTCTAACTAATTTCTGGTTCTTCTTCATTAGTCAGTCCCCCCTCAACTTGCAGAGGCTTTGCTAAAGTAAAAACACAATAACATTCCCCGCCCTGTTGAAATTCCTCAACCGCCTGCCCCTAAACAGTCTCCCCACTGCCGTCCCTCCGTATAACCCGTTACTCCAGCCCAAACACACCTTGTAACCCTGCTCACGCCTCTATCCAGATAACTGTTTTCCCTCCACAACTACTTGTGTTTAAAGATTCAGTTCATGGAGAGCATTATGCTAAGTGAAGTAAGCCAGGCAGTGAGGGACAAATACCATATGATCTCACCTTTAACCGGATCATAACCAACAAAAGCAGAAAGCAAGCAAAACATAACCAGAGACATTGAAATTAAGAACAGTCTAACAATAGACAGGGGAGAGTGGGGAGGGGACAATGGGGAGAAGGGTTTTCAGGAATCACTGTAGAGGACACATGGACAGAACCCTAAGGGGGAGGAGGGAGGCTGGGAGGGAGGTGGGGCTGGAGGGGAAGGGAGGAGGGGAGGGGAGAGGATGTAAATAACTGTAATTGAACAAAAATAAAATTAAATTAAAAAAATAAAAATAAAAATTCAGTTCAAATGTCAAGTCCTTTAAAAGTTTTCTCTAAATCTTCCAGGAGATTAGTTGCTGCTCCCCATTCTTTTCTCTATCAAAATACATTGCCTGTTTCCTTATTGTAGTTTGTACAATCAGTATGTAGCATTAATTGTTTGTTGGTGTATATGTCTTCTTTTAGTAGATGCTGTGTAAATGTTTGCTCTGTGAAGTTCATACACACTTCTCCAGATCTCTGCAGTGACTTATAGAATGGCAGGTGACCAAGGATTTCAGCTGCCAGAACAGCTGTAATTTGTTCTCATTATCGTAATTGTTCTCATTATCTGGTTATACTTCTGCTCACATTCCCCATGCTGGCACTCTTTCTTCTCCGTTTTTGGAAGTCAGTCCCCTAAGTGCGCAAGAGAAAAGGGTACCCAGGTTGCCACAGCTGGACCACCTACTTTTCCCCTCTCTAATCACATAATCTACATGCAAATAAATGAAATGTGACCACGTGGTATGGTGTAAGCTTTTATCCTTTGTGACTTCGATCCTTTTTCAACTCAACAAAAGCTGTAGTGTAGGCGACCTGGAATTTGAGGACTGGGCTCTAAATCCCTGAACTAATAACCCAATCAATGGGGAAAATGATTCCGCCACTCTGAGCTGCAGTTTCTCCTCTTTAAAAATGACTCTGCATGAGACATCAGTAAACACCTAGCACAATGTATAACTATGCATCAGTTATTCATTTATTCAACAAATATTCACTGACTGCTTATAGGTATCAAGTAACATGCCCTACTAATGTACGGTATGTAGCACTCAATAGAAACATGAGTTTGTTTTCTTGCAAGTGTATTTTGGACTTTGTGATGTTTTTAATATTCTGTATAGGGCTGTTTCCTCCCCACCCTATTCTCCCTCAGCCAAAATAATTTTTCTCTGAATTTCTCCTTTAAGGTCTGCTAAGTAGTGTATAGTAATGGTTAACAGCCTGGGTTTTAAAGCCAGATCTTCAAGGTTTGAATCCTAGTTATGAAACTTTTTAGCTGTGAGACATTGCGTAAGTCACTAAACTTCTTAATGTTTTGCTTTCCGCATTTCTAAAGCACAAGAATACCTTCCCCATTAGGTTGTTGTAAAGAATAAAAGTATTAATACATGCAAGTCTTACAGTATTACCCGGCATTAAGTAAGTGTGTGAGAAGTGGTAGTTGTTATTATTTGCTGCCTATAGTTCTTAAAGTACTCAACCTTACCATGAAAATCAATTCTAGCCCACATACAAGAAAGTGATTAGAGACCTCACTTCTAATTTACATTCCTTTAAATAACGTGGAAATCTTCTGGTGGACCTGCACTTTCCAATATGGCACCTACCAGCCCCATGCAGCTACTGAGCACGTGAAGTGTGGTAAGCGGAAGAGGAGTGTTGCAAGTGTAAAGTAAACCAGATTGTAAAGACTTACAGGACAGACACTAGTGAAAATCGCAGAGTAAGGAACACCAAAAGTGCACCCCTCTAAAAGAGCAACTAAAAACTGGCAAAAGCAGTTAGAACCAACTTTTTCAGAACTCTTGTCAGTAATCAAAAACTTGAAGCAACTTTGGAAACATTTTCTAAAGAGAAACAGACACATCTTGATGAGAACAGTGAGTTTTGCGGCATTTCCATTTGCTGAAAGCCCATCCCCACAGTCCAAGGAATGCAACAAACAAGACAGCGCAGCCCATACCTGGAGAAAGAAGCAACCATTATAAAACTGTCCGTGAGGAAGTGCAGACATTGGGCTTACTAGGCAAAGACTATAAATCAGCCATTTAAGTGTGTTCAACTAAAAGAAAACATGTCTAAAGAACTAATGGGATTGTTTTCTTAATTTCCTTTTCTGTTACTTTGTTATTGGAATATAAACATGCAACTGATTTCTGGATGTCAATTTTGTATCATGCTATTTTGCTGAATTCATTTATCGGTTCTAGCAGTTTCTTGCGGAATCTTTGGGTTTCTCTATGTACAGAATCATGTGATTTGCAAATAATGACAGTTTTACTTCTTTGTTTCCAATTTGGATGACTTTTATTTCTTCTTCTTGTCTGATTGCTGTGGCCAGGACTTCCAGGACGATGTTGAATAAGAGAGGTGAAAGCACACATCCTGTCTTGTTCCCAACCTTAAGGGGAACACTTGCAGTTCTTGCCCGTTAAGTATGGTGTGGCAGTGGGTTGTCACATATAGCCCTTATTATGTTCAGGTGTGTTCCCTCTATTCCCACTTTGCTGAGAGTTTTATCATAAATGGGTGCTGGATTTTGTCAATTTCTTTCTGTGCATCTATTGATATAATCATGTGATTTTTATCCTCCATTTTGTTTATGGGGTGAATCACATTTATTGATTTGCAAATGTTGTACCAACCTTGCATTCCCAGGATAAATCCCACTGATCATGTTATTATTTTCTTGGTGCACTGCTATATTTAGTGTTTTTGTAAGGATTTTAGCATATCTGTTCACCAGGGATATTGGCCTACAATTTTCTTTCTTTGTAGTGTCTTTTTTTTTAAAAGAAGATTTTATTTATTTATTTTTAGAGAGGAGAAGGGAGGGAGAAAGAGAGGAAGAGAAACGTCAATGTGTGGTTGCTTCTGGCACGCCCCCTACTAGGGTCCTGGCCCTGACCTGCAACCTAAGCATGTGCCATGACTGGGAATCGAACTGGTTCAAAGGCCAGCACTCAATCCATTGAGCCACATCAGCAAGGGCTGTAGTGTCTTTATCTGGTTTTGGAATTAAGATAATGCTGTCCTCATAAATGAACTTGATAGCCAATTTTCTCCTCTTGCATTTTATGAAATAGGTTGAGAAGGAGAGGTGTTAGTTCTTCTCAGAATGTTTGGTAAAATTCACCTGTGATGCCGTCTGACCCAGGGTGTCTCTTTGTTGGGAATTTTTTTAAATTACTGCTTCAATTTCACTAGCTGTAATCTGTCTATTCAGATTCTCTGATTTAGCTTCGGAAGATTGTATGTTATTAGGAATTTTTCCGTTTCGTCCAGGTTGTCCAGTTTGTTCGCATATAGTTGTTCATAATATTTTGTAACAATCCTTTTTATTTCTTTAGTGTCAGTTGTTATTTCTCCTCTTTCATTTCTTTTTTCTTCATTTCTAGCTTTTATTCTGAAATGTAAAGCTCTTCTTAATTAAAGTACAGTTGACATACAGTATTTATTAGTTTCAGGTGTAGACCATAGTGAGATTTAACATTTATATACCTTACAAAGTGGCCACCACAAGAAGTCCACTATCCATCTGTCACCATACGAAGTTATTGTGATATTGATATTAATATTCCTTATCCTGTACTTTATATCCCTATTACTTATTTATAAGTTTGTACTTCTTAATTCTCTTAGCCTTTTTTCCCATACCCCCACCACCTAACCCTCTGGCAATTATAAGTTTTTCTGTATCTATGGGCCTGTTTGTCTGTTCATTTCTTTTAGATTCCACACCTAAGTGAAATGATACAGTATTTGTCTTTCTCTGACTTAATTTCACTTAGCATAATACCCTCTAGGTCTCTCCATGTTGTCGCAAATGGCAAGATCCATTTGTTTTCCATGGCTGTGTAATACTCCAGTGTGTGTGTGCATGTGATATGATGCACACATCCACTTCTGTATCTGGTCATCTAGTGGTGAACGCCTGGGTTGCTTCAGTAACTTGGCTATTGTCAACAATGCTGCAATAAACATACAGGTGCACATGTCTTTTTGAATTTTTCTACTTCTGGGGGCTTTTCTTCAGGTAAGCCCCCAGAAGTGGAATTGCTGAGTCCTTCTTTGTCTTCTATTAATTAGCCTTTGTTTTAAAGTCTTTTTGTCTGATATAAGTATTGCTGTTCCAGCTTCTTGTTTTTTCATTTCCATTTTCATGAAATATCTTTTCCATCCCTTTATTTTCATTCTCTGTGTGTCTTTACTGTGCAGTCTCATGTAGGCAATATGTGTAGAGGTCTTGTTTTGTTGTGAATTGGATAAAAATACATTCAATCATCCTATGTTTTTTCAAGGGAGAAGTTAGTCAACTTCCATTTGAAGTAACTATTAATAGGTAGTTATCGCCATTTTAATTGTTGTCATGCTACATTTATAAAGGGTTGGTCTACTATCTTTATATGTTTGCCTTTACTGGTGAGATATTTTTTCATATATTTTCTAATTTCTAGTTTTGGCCTTTTCTTTTCCACTTAATGAATTCCCTTTAATATTTCTTGTAATGCTGGTTTAGTGGTGATGAACTCCTTTAACTGTTGCTTGTTTGAGAAAATCTTGATCTCTCTTTCATTTCTGAATGATAACCATGCTGGGTGGAATATTCTTGGTTGTAGGTTTTTTTCTTTCATCATGTTGAATATTTCTTGCCACTCCCTTCTGGCCTGCAAAGTTTCTGTTGAAAAGTCAGCTGATAGTCTTATAGGAATACCCTTGTATGTAACTAGTTGTTTTTCTCTTGCTGCTTTTAAGATTCTCTCTTTAGCTTTAATTTTTAATAACTTGATTATAATATGTATTAAAGTGGGTTTTTTGGGGTTCATCTTGTTTGGGACTCTCTGTGCTTCCTGGACTTGGATGTCTGTTTCATTTGCCAAGTTCCAAAAGTTTTCAGCCATTATTTCTTCAAATAGGTTTTCTGTCCCTTTCTCTCTCTATCTTCTCCTTCTGGGACCCCCTGTGATTCTAATGTTAGTACACTTGATGTTGCCCCAAAGATCCTTTATGCTATCTTCATTCTTTTTAATTCTTTTTTCTTTTTGATCTTCCAATTGGGTGATTTCCACTATCCTGTTTTCCTGATATGCTGATCCATTCTTCTGTGTTATCTGATTTGCTGTTGATTCCCTCCAATGTATTTTTCATTTCAACTGTTTTATTCTTCAGTTCTGCTAGGTCCTTTATTAGAATTGTTATGTCTTTGTTCAAGTTGTTGAAGTTCTGATTGAGTTTTTTCATTCGTCTGGATAGTTGAATCAGCATCTTTATGACTATTAATGTGAACTCTTCATCTAGTAAACAGCTTACCTCAGTTTCATTTAGTTCTTTTTCTGGAGTTTTGTCCTGCTTTTTTGTTTGGAACATATTCTTTTGTATCCTCATTTTGCCCATTTGTTTCTATGTATTGTATTAGGTAGATAAGCTAAATCTCTTGGTCTTGAAAAAGTGGCCTTATTTTCCTGCAAGTCCCTTACTTAGATGTCACCCTTGTCACCAGAGCCAAGTGCTCTAGAGGATGGACTAATGTAGCCTCCTGCTGTGGCTGGGCCACAACTTCTATGGACACACTAGCAGGCAAGGGGCATCTCTGGCCTGCTGGCTGTGAGGCCTGGCCACAACTGTTGCAGGCTCACTGATGTGCAGGGTAAGGCTTTGATGCAGCTGGCTGCAAAGCCCACCCCCACTGTTGCAGACACACTGCTGTGTGCTGGTGCTGAGTGATGCTGCCCACTGGGTGTGGCAGGGCAGAAAGTGCTTTGGAGGGGTGCTACCCTGGGTAGGTCCTCAGGGAAATGCTGGGGTGGGGCGAACAGTGTTAGCAAGGTCAACGGATAGTGTCAGATGTGGCACCTGCCAGGGTCAGACCAGTTACATTGACGAAAGGGGATAAATGTTGCCCACCAACACCTCTGACATGATCAAATTCCAACAGATCCCTGTCCCTCCAGCACACACCTAAAATTAGTCAATGTATCACCTTCATGTACAACCTGGGTGCTTTTCAAACTGCTACCTCTGAGCCAAAACTCAGAAAGACCTCAACTTGGGTTTCCTGCAGACTTTGACTCTCCCAGATGTAAGCCTTGCTGATTTTCAAAGCCATATGTTATAAGTGCTCCACTTCCTTGGTCAAGCAGAGTAGGGCTCAGACCCTTCACTCTTCAGGTATGACCTCTGCAGTTGTGATAACCTTCCCACTCATGAATCACTGCGTGAGGAGTGGGGAGTAGGGTAGGTCCTGACTAGGCCTAGTCTCTACCTCTCCTATCCTTGTCAATGTGGCTTTTACTTTTTATCTGTAGTTGTAGAAAATCTGTTCTGCTAGTCTTCAGTGGTTCTCAGAGATGGTTGTTCTACATGTAGTTGCAGTTTTGGTGTCAATGAGAGGAGGTGAGCTCAGGATCTTCCTACTCCACCATCTTGTACTTGAAGCCAAGAGCCTTGCTCTTGAACGCCAATTTAGCTTGCCCATGAAAAGTCATTCTTTATGATTGGTGCCCCACATCTGCAAGAAACGTGCCTCTGGATGGGATCACCTGAGTCACTGTCCCCACTGCTGTCCATTTCTGATTTTATTTACTTGGGCCCTCTCTCTTTTTTTCTTCATGAGTCTGTTTAAAGGTTTGTCTACCTTTTCAAAGCATGAGCTCATGGATTCATTAATCTTTTTTTATCATTTTTTAGACTCTATTTCATTTATTTCTGTTCTGATATTTATTATTCCCTTCCCTCTATTTACTTTGGGCTTTGTTTGTTGTTCTTGTTCAAGTCCTTTAAATGTGAAGTTAGACAGTTTATTTGAGCATTCTTGTTTTTTTGAGATAGGCCTTTAACACTATGAATTGCCCTCTTAGGATTGCTTTTCCAGTGCCCCACAGATTTGGATTATTGTTATCTCATTTTCATTTGTTTCAAAGTATTTTTTTATTTCTTCCTTAATCTCATTGCTGACCCATTCATTGTTTAATAACATGTTATTTAGCTTCCATGTCTTTGTGTGCTTTTCAGTGTTGTTTTTGTGATTGATTTCTAGTTTTATAGCATTGTGGTCAGAGAAGATGCTTGATATGATTTCACTCTTCTTTAATTTATTGAGACTTTTTTTGTGTCCTAACATGTGGTCTATCCTAGAAAATGTTCCATGTGCACTTGAAAAGTATGTATACTCTGTGGTTTTGGGTGAAATGCTTTCAAGATATCAAATAAATCCATTCTAAAATAATCCCATTCACAATTGCTTCAAAAATAATGAAACACCAAGGAATACACCTAAGCAAGGATGTAAAACACCTGTACTCAGAAAATTATAAGACACTGAAGAAAGAAATTGAAGAAGATACAAATAAGAAGAAAGCACATACCATGTTCATGGATAGGAAGAATTAACATCATTAAAAATATCTATGTTACTCAAAGCAATCTATAGATTCACTGCAATTCTTATCAAGTTTCCAATGACATACTTCACACAACTAGGACAAATATTTCAAAAATTTATATGGAACCACAAAAGGCCCCATATAGCAATAGCACTCCTGAGAAAGAAAAACAAAGTTGGAGGAATCACAGTACCTAATATGAAACTATACTCTAAGGCCATAGTAATCAAAACAGCATGGTACTAGCATAAAAACTGACACATAGATCAATGGAATAGAATATAGAGCCCAGAAATAAACTCATACCTTTATAGTCAATTAATACTTGACAGAGAAAGCAAGCGCATATAATGTGCTAAAGTCCATTCAATAAATGGTGCTGGGAAAATTGGACAGATATGTGCAGAAAAATAGAATTAGACCACCTTCTTATACCACACACAAGAATAAATTCAAAATGGGTCAAAGACTTAAATGTTAGACCCGAAACCATAAAAATCCTAGAAGAAGACATAGGCAGCAAAATCTCAAACATCATCATCGTAGCAATATTTTATCATATATATCTCCCAGGCAAGGAAAACAAAAGAAAAAATAAACAAATGGGACTACATCAAACTAAAAAGTTTTTGCACAGCAAAGGAAATCATCAACAAAATAAAAGGACAACCCACAGAATAGGAGAACACATTCGCTGATACATCTGATAAGGGGTTAATATCCAAAATTTATAGAGAACTTACAAAACTCAACAACAACAAAAAACAATCCAAAGAAAAAAATGGGCAATGAACCTGAATATACATATCTCCAAAGAAGACATACAGATGGCCAATAGACATCTGAAAAGATGTTCAATGTCACTAACCATCAGAGAAATGCAAATTAAAACCACAATGAGATATCATCTTATACCTGTCAGAATGGCTATCATCAATAAATCAACAAACAAGTGTTGGCAAGGACATGGAGAAAGGGGAACCCTAGTGCACTGTTGGTGGGAATGCAGACTGGTGCAGCCACTGTGGAGAGCAGAGTGGAGATACTTCAAAAAATTAAAACTGGATCTGTCTTTTGATCCAGTGACCCCACTTCTGGGAATATAGCCAAAGAAACCCAACACACTAATTCAAAAGAATATAAGCACCCCAATGTTCATTGTAGCATTTTTTACAATAGCCAAGAAATGGAAGCAGCCAAGTGTCCATCAGTAGATGAGTGAATAAAACAACTATGGGGCATTTACACAATGGAATATTACTTGGCTGTAAAAATGAAAATTTTACCCTTTGTGACATTATGGATGGACCTGGAGAACATTATGGTAAGTGAAATAAGCCAGTCAGAGAAAGACAAATACAATATGATTTCACTCTTATGTAGAATCTAATGAACAAACTGAACTAATAAGCAAAATAGAGACAGACTCATAGATAAAGAGCAGGATAACAGCTACTGCGGGGTGGGATGAGGTGGTGGAGAGATTGAGCAGAAAAGAAAAAGGAAGAAAGAACTCATGGACAGGTGGCAGGTTTAAGGGGACTAAATTGTAATGGAAAAACAATACAATAAAAAATTAGAAAAAAAAACTAATGGAAAGCATTATGTCTCACCAAATAGAGAATATAAATAGGAAATAGAAAATATTTTTTAAAATACATACATTGGCCCTGGTTGTGGCTCAATTGGATGTGCATTCTCCTGAAGATTGAAAGGTCACTGATTTGATTCCCAGTGAGGGCACACACCTGGGTTGCAGATCCAGTCCCCAGTCAGGGCATGTATGAGAGGCAACAGATGGATAATTCTCTCTCACATCCTTGAGTCTCTCCCTCTCTTCTCCCTCCTTCCCCCTCTCTCTAAAAATAAGTAAATAAGGACTTCTAAGACTTCCAGTCATGATGGTGGCAGAGGTAAACATGTCTCACTTCCTCACACAACCACATCAAAATTACAACTAAAATATAGAACAACTATCACTCAGAACCATCAGTAATTGAGTTGGATGGAAGTCTGACAACTATGAAATTAAAGAGACCACATTCATCCAGACTGGTAAGAGGGGCAGAGACATGGAACAGGCTGGTCCCACATCCACATGTGGTGGGCAAAAATTCAAAAGGGATCTCTCAGGAACAAGAAGTTCCAGATCCACACCAGGCTCCCCAGCCCCAGTTCCAGTGCCAGGAAGATAAGTTCCCACAACTTCTGGTTGCAAAACCCAGCAGGGACTGAGTCAGTGGAATAAACTTCAGGAGTCCCAAGAAGTTCCTCTTAAAGAACCCACACACAGACTCACTCAGACTCAGTCCCTCTGAGCTCCAGCACCTGGATAGCAGCTTGAAAGGCACCAGTGACATTCAGGGAGGAACTGAAGTGTCTGGCATCAAGGCAGGAGCTGGGGGCCAGCTTTCTCCCAGACAGAAAAGCAAGCAGAGGCCATTGTCCCTTCTCTGAGCCCTCAGAGCTAGACCCAGCAGGCAGGTGCCATATGAGACTCCACCAATCTGGCTAACACTCTTTGCCCCTGGAGATCCCCTGAGATTCCACCCAAATTATGGGCCCACCCAAACTGTTAACCATGACTTTTCTATATGAATAGCTCGTCTTGGCTCATGCTTCACAACTTCCTAAATCCTATCAAACAAGAAACATCACCTTCATTAAGACCTCAGCTCCCATACCTCTTCCTAAATGGCCTCAGGCCTGGCATTAGCAGCAGCCAGCTTAGAGTCACAGCCTGGCTTCACCTGGGAATCTCCAAGCCCAGCACAAGTAGCAGCCATCTCAGATTGCTTTACAGCTCATTCTCAGTGGCTCAGGCAGAACACAACTGGGGGCTGACCTTGACCTGCACCACCCAGGAAACCCCAGAGCCTGCGCACACAGTGGGCAGCTACAGACCATGTTGGAGCACAAACACCCAGCCCCTGAACAGCTGATCCTCCACGGAGGGCAGAGTTTGGTGGTCAGTGGTCACAGCCAGTCCTTGCAGCTGACTGGCCTGGATAAATTCCTCCCATTGACCTGCCAACAGCAACCGAGGTTCAACTCCAAGAGGAGGGTGTACTCAGCCCACATGAAGGGCACAACTCGACTACCCAGCTTGGGGGATAGTCTGTGCCACTGCACCCTACAGGACACCTACCACATTAGGCCATGCTACTAAAATAGGGAGTCATAGCAGCTCCACCTAATACATAGAAACTCAGGGAGGCTGCCAAAAATGCCAATCTGAAAAGGCTACATACTGTATGATTCCAACTATATAATATTCTAGAAAAGGCAAAACTATGGAGACATAAGAAGTTCAGTGGTTGCCAGAGGTTATGGGGTTTCTGCGGGAGGAATGAGTAGCCAAGATACAGAGGATTTGGGGAGCAGTGAAAATATAGTGTTATAGCATTATACTGCTATAATAATGGATACATGTCATATGTTTGACCAAACCCATAGACTGTACACCACCGTGAATCCCAATGTTAGCTATGGACTTTGAGCGATAGTGGTGTGTTAATGCAGGGCCACCAGTGTAACAAACTTGCCTCTCTGACGAGGAGTGTCGACAACAGAGGCTGTGGGCATGGAGGGGGCAGGGGCACATATGGTGGTTTCGTTCAGTTCTACTGTGAACCTAAAACTTCTCTAAATATACAGTCTATGAAAAATTTAAAAAGTTGTGGGATGACATATTCAAGGTGCTGAGAGAAGAAAACCTATTTAAAAATTCAGCAAAAATATCCTTCAAAATTGAAGGCAAAATTGAGACATTGCCAAATAAACAGAATTGAGGGTGTTCCTTGTCGCCAGCCTGCTCCGAAAGGTGTGCTAGGTGGCGTCCTTCAGGCTCAAGTCAAAGGGCACTGGACAGTAACTCGAATCCACACACAGATCTGGTCAGGGTAATAAAAGATTATATGGGTAAATGTAAAAATATATAGTGTATTTCTTTGTACATCTTCTTTCATTCTATCTGACTTAAAACATTAAGTGTCTGAGGCAATAATTATAAATATGTTGATGGACACATTGCATAAAGGCACAGTTTGTGACAATAACAAAGAGGAGAAGACAAAGCTGTATAGAAGCAAAGATTTTGTATCTTATTGAAATTAAGTTGGAAATCATCTAAACCATAGAGACAGAAAGTAGATTAGCGGTGCCAGGGACTGGAAGAGTTGGGGGTACGGAGCGCCACTAATGGCAGTGGTCGCACAACCTGAATATATTAAAGACCACAAATATACTTTAAAGGGTGAATTTTGTAACATGTGAATTGTATATTAATAAGAAATTATGTTGAAACAAACAAAAAAATAATGCTAATTACTACATATAGTAACATATATTCTATATAAGTATATTGCGTTTCCATATATATATATTTATAACATATTATAAATATATATAAAATATATAATATATTCATATATATATGAAATTGAATTTATAGTTTAAAAAAACTTTCCCCCAAAGAAAACTTCAGGCCCAAGTGGCTTCACTCCTGAATTCCAGCGGCATTTAAAGAAGAAAGGGTGCCATTCTCCATATACTTTTCCAAAACCATTGAAGACAACAGAATTCTTCCCAACTAATTCTACGATGCCAATGCCAAAAGCAAATAAAGATCCTTCATGAAAATTGATTAAAATATTCAAAAAACGTTTTTTTCAGCAAATTGAATCCAACAACATATTAAAAGGTTGACACAGCACGATCAAGTGGGGTTTATCCAGGCAGGAATAGAGGGCTGGTTTAACATTCAAAATCAATCAGTGCTATTCACCATGCTAAAAACTAAATATACATATAGTCATGTTAATAGATGCAAAAAAAGCATTTGACAAAATGCAACATTCATTCTTGATTAAAAAACAACAACTCTCAGTAAGCTTGGAATAGAAAGGAACTACCTCAATACATAAAAAGGGAAGCCACAAAACCAGGCAGCTACCACCAGGTTTAATGGTGAAAAGCAGAAAAGCTTCCCCCTAAGACTGGGAACAAGACCAGGATCTGTCTCCCCATTTCTACAACACAGAACTGCAGGTTCTGGCCACTGACGTCAAACAAGAAAAAGGAAAGAAAGCAGCCATATTGAAGAAATAAAACTGTCTCTGTTTGCAGACATTGCAAACATAATTATTTCTGTTGAAATCCAATGGGATCTAGAAAAAAAGCTACTACAGTCTTGTATCACGTAATGACAGGGACACGTTCTGAGAAATGCGTGGGTGGGCAGGTGATTTCATCGTCGTGCGGACAGGAGAGAGCGCACGGGCCCACACCTGGACGGGGCGGCCTCCGCCCGCCTGGGCTCTGCGGTGAGCCTACTGCTCCGGCCGGTACAGCTTGTTTCTGTACTGAATACTGCAGGCAATTGTAACACAGGTAAGTATTTGTATATCCAAACACGGAAAAGCGCAGTAAAGAAAAGGTATAGAAGATTACAAGTGGCCCACCTGTGCAGGGCACTCACCACGACTGGAGCTCGCCGGCGTGGAAGCTGCTCTGGGTCCGCGGGTGAGTGTGAAGGCCGGGCGCGTGACCGTGTCCGACGTACCGCAGAGTTCATAGGCAACTGGACGCTAAGGCTTCCCTAAATTCACTTTCTAAAATGTTTTTCTTTCTTCAATAATAAATAAACCTTAGCTTACTGTAACTTTTTTATAAACTTTTTAATTTTTAAAACTTTTTGATGCATACAGTAACATTTAGCTGAAATCACAAACACTGTATAACTGTACAAAAATAATTTCTTTATTTATGTCCTTATTTTATAAGCTTTCTTTTTTATTTTAAAACTTTAGTATCAAAAACTAAGACACAAACACACGCATCAGCCTAGACCTACACAGGGTCGGGATCCTCAGCATCACTGTCTCCCACCCCCACATCTTGTCCCGTGGAAGGTCTCCAGGGGCAATGGCGGGCACGGGCTCTCATCTCCTACGACAACAATGCCTTCTCTTTGTCACACCTCCTGAGGGGGCCGCCGGAAGCTCTTCTTGAGGATGTGTCACTCTTTTCAGAAATATGTCCATAGTAGCTTGATTTATTTTTTCATCATAGATTTGCTTATAAGCAGATAATGCACTGTGAACATTTCTCTATAAATGAAAATCTTTCGGAGTTGGGATCCACATTTCAGATTTTTTAAGGCGCTCATTGAGGTCTTCAAAATCTTCTGCTAAACCCTTCACTCTGAATTTTCTTGGGGAGTGTTCTTTTTTCCTCTCCTGTTCCCTGCTCTCTTGCCTCTTCTTCAGCTATACATTCCTGTTCCAGGTCCACCAACTCCTCTCCAGTTAGCTTCTCAATGTCATCCTCATCCACACCCAAGTTAAAGTCGTTTGCCACCTCAGCCAAAGCCTTGTTGATTTTTGCAACCTCTCAACCTCGACAAATCTCTTAAAGTCAGGGACAAATCTCTTGAGTTTCTTCTTCCATTCATACGTTCCTTGGTGACATCATCCCAAGCCCAAGCAAGTTTCCTGATGCAATCATAGATGTTTAAATCCTTTCAGAATTGGATTCAGTGTCTTCCTTAGTTGCAGCAATAGACTGGGCAAAGGTCCTCATCAGGTAGTAGGCCTTGAAAGCGCTTTAACTCCTTGATCCACATGTTGGATCAATGAGGTGGTGTCTGGAGGGAGAAACACCACTTTGATATTGGGATGAAGAGCACCAATAAAAGGAGAAGGTCCGGGAACATTATCAATAATAACCAAAATCTTGAAAAGTATGTTATTCTCCAAATAGTACTTCTCCATTTTAATGAAATAGCAATTCAGAAGGGCTCTTGGAGGAAGAGCTGGGTCATCCATGACGTCCCTTGCTCCTGTAGCTCCTGTAGTGCTCCTGTGTGAGTACCAAGGTGCTTGAAGGTCATGTTCTCACTGTGTCACATCACAAAGGGTTCCATTTGTAGCCTGCAACATTGCCCCAAGCAAGACTGTCATCCTGTCCTCACAAGCCTAGAAGCCTGGCATGGACTTGGCCTCCTTACGGATGAAAGTCTCTTCACGCATCCATTTCCGAATAGGGAGGCTTCATCCAAACGGAATATTTGCTCTGGCAAGTAATTATCCTCCACAATCAACTTATCTACAGTTTCAAATCAGCCTTCACATCAGCACTTGCAGACTCACCGCTCACTTTCACAGTATGTGATGAATAATGATTCTTGAATCATTTAAACCATCCCGAGCTAGCAGTGAATTCAACATTATGGTCAGGTCCAGCCTTTTATTTTTTTTCTTTTTAAAAAGATTGTTGTTTTTTGGTTTTTGTTTTTTCAGAGAGAGGGAGGGAGGGAGAAAGGGAGGGAGAGAAATACCCATGTGAGAGAGAAACATTGATTGGTTGCCTCTCTCCCACACCCCGACGGGGACTAGCCCACAACCCATTTGTGTGCCCCAGCTGGGAATCGAACCTGTGGCTTTTGGCTTTGCAGAATGATGTCCACCCAACTGAGGCATGCTAGTCAGGTCCCAGCCTTTTCTTTCAACACCACAAAGTTTTTCCTTAGCCATGACCATCCTGGTGCTAAGAGGGATACACTTCTGTGTCTGGTCTTCTATCCAGGTCATTAAAAATCCCTCCATGTCTTATACAGACCCTTCCCAAATTTTTGTTAGTCTTGCTGCCTTCAATGAAGTAGATCCTTTACCAGCTTCTGTCCCTTTGTCCTTTGTTCTTGTGGTGGTATGGGACTTGCCTGACTGGCGCAATAACCGCTGACTTTCCCCCTTTGCCATCCGTAATCCTTCTTAATTCTGTTTCCAGGGATTTATACAAGGCATGGAGGGGTATCAACAGGGGAGTGGGAGGGGTAGAGAGGGGGAAAAGATACAGAGAATAAGTAGCATAAATGGTAAGTAGAAAATAGACAGGGGGAGGTTAAGAATAGTATAGGAAATGTAGGAGCCAAAGAACTTATGTGTATGATCTATGGACAAAACTAAAGGGGGGAAAAGTGTGGGGAGGTGCAGGGCGGAGGGGAATAAAGGGGGGGAAATGGGACAACTGTCATAGCTTAATCAATAAAATATTTTTAAAAATATTTAAAAAAGAATATATAACAAATTCTCAAAAGTCAATTTTTTAAAAAAGTTTTATAAATAGATAAAAATTTGAACACATGCTTCACCAAATGAGCACAAGAAAAGATGCTTAGCATCATTGGTCATTAAAAAATATAAGTTAAAACCATAAAGAAGTATCTCTCACATCTGTTAGAATCAATGAAATTTTGAAAATTGATCATATCAAGTATTCACAAGGATGTGGAAGGACTAGAACTCTCATATGTTGCTGGTGGGAATATAAAATGGTACAACCATTTTGGAAAGAAGTTTGGGGGTTGTTTGTTTTTTTAATGTGAAATATATTCCTACAACATAATCAAAACATCCCAGTCAGGCATTTACCCAAGAGAGCTGAAAGTCACATTCATACAAAGACTTGTACATGAATGTTCATAGCATCTTTATTTGTAATAGCCCTAACCCAGAATTAACCCAGATTTCAACAGCAAATGAATAAACAAATTGAGGTATATACATACAATAAAATACTACTCATCAGTAAAAAAGAATGAATCACTGATATATTTAACAACATGGATGAATCTTTTTTAAAAATATATTTTATTGATTATGCTATTACAGTTGTCCCATTTTTCCCCCTTTCTTCCCCTCCATCCCCATACCCACCCACGCCCCTTCCCCGCCGTTTGGTTTTTGTCCATAGGTCATACACCTAAGTTCTTTGGCTTCTACATTTCCTATACTATTCTTAACCTCTCCGTCTGTTTTCTACCTACCATTTATGCTGCTTATTCTCTGTCCCTTCTCCCCCTCTTCCCCTCCCACTTCCCTGTTGATATCCTTCCATACCTTATATAAATCCCTGTAACATTTCATACAATAAAGGCTACGTGATGATGAACTCCTTGAACTTGACCTTATCTGAGAAGCACTTTATCTGCCCTTCCATTCTAAATGAGAGTTTAGCTGGATAGAGTAATCTTGGATGTAGGTCCTTGCCTTTCATGACTTGGAATACTTCTCTCTTCTTGCCTAACATGGATGAATCTTAAAATAATTATGCTCAGTGAAAAAAGCCAGATGAAACAGAGTACATACTGTGTGATTCCATTTGTGTAAAATTCTAGAAAATGCAAATTAAACCATAGTGACAGAAGGAAGATCAGTGGTTCCCTCAGAATAATAGAATGATGGAGTGGGGAGAGGTGGGAAGACTGGATTTCAAAGAGGCATGAGGGAAATTTTGGAGTGATGGATACATTCATTATCTTGACTTCACAGGTATACACATACATCAAAACTTACCAAATAATATACTTCATGTATATATATGTCATTATATGTCAATTATACCTCAATAAACCTATTTTTAACTTGTATAAAATGGTGCAACCATTTAGACACACAGATGAGCAGTTCCTCAAAAAGCTAAGTGTGGAGTTATTGTCTCATCCAGCAATTCTACTTTTCCATATCTACCCAGGAGAAATGAAAACATATGTCTACACAAAGAAACTTGTGTACAAATCTGTATAGCAGCATTATTCATAATACCCAAAAATCAGAAGCAACTCAAATTTCCATCAACTGATGAATGGATAAACAAATATGCTGTGTCTGTACAATGAAATATTATTCATCAGTAAAAAGGAATCAAGCACTGAACAAACATCAAAAACGTTATGCTAAGCGAAAGTGTAATGGGTGTAGGTTTAATGGAGTATAGACTTAAGGGAGCATAGGCTGAGCAGCCCCAGGGCCCATCCCTGACCCTCAAGCCTAGCCTGGGGGCTGGGAAATGCTGCAACACAGAAATTGAGAGTTATTTTGCATATTCGTAACAGCAGACTGGCCTCCTAGCCTGTGTGGAGCCAAGAAGGTATACATGACCTTGACCCCGATGTAGCTGGCAGGCAGCTCCCAAGTTACAGAGGTTGGAGATGGTTTCCTCCATGACAATGGCCTACACCTGCCCAGACTAACAATGGCAGTCAAGAAAGGCAGAAGAAACCACACTACTGACTGGCAGGGGTAGCCAATTGTGGGAGGAGTCAGAAATGGGGTTACAGAGGAAGATCTGCAGGGGGGATTTAAACCCAGGCCAGTAGCCTGCTGGCACTTAACCATGTGGTTTTGGGAGCAGAGAGTGGGCTCCCTTGACCAGAAGGCTAGGAAGCAGAAAGCAAGATTTGGCAGCCATGCAGAGCTCTCCCTCAGTGGTTTGAAAGAATGCAGAAGGACTCCCACCAGCCCACCATGAGGATGAGGTTTAGGATTGAGAATGGGAATCTAGCCAAGCTATGGACTTCTATTTCTTTTCCTGAGATATGGTACCCGTGACTGGTCTGGTTTGGCAAGGAGAGGCAGGTCTGTGTGTGTGTATTTGTGGGTGTTTTAAAGGGACTCTGGGATTTAATGTGACATTCTGCCATTACCCTAAACCTGTATAATAAATAGTTCCTTTCCTGCCCGGCTGGTGTAGCTAAGTGGATTGAGCGCGGGCTGGGAACCAGAGGGTCCTGGTTCGATTCCCAGGTGGGGCACATGCCTGGGTTGCGGGCCAGGTCCCCAGTGAGGGCCATGGGATAGGCAACCATACATTGCTCTTTCTCTCTCCCTTCTCCTCTCTCTGAAAATAAATAAAAAATCTTAAAAAAAAAAATAGTTCCTTTCCTTTTTACCAAACTCTGTCATTGAGAGCTACAGTCCTAACACATTAGCAGGCAAAGACGAACCATAGAACAAAAGACCCCAGGAGAGGGGGTTTGTTTCTATAACAAAAGAGCCATCAAAAAACACCACTTATAATATGACCCCAATTTTTTTTAACCAAGTAGTTAACTTTATTTTTTAATTAAAATTTTTAATTGTTGTTCAAGTACAATTATCCCAGCACACTCCCCAGTCCCCCCAACCCCCGACTCCCACCCTGAACCTACCCCTCTTTGGCTTTGCCCATGGGTCCTTTGTACATGTTCCTTGACAATTCCTTCCCTTCTTTCCCCTGTTATCCCCCTCCCCCCTCCCCTCTGGTCACTGTCAGTTTGTTCTTTATTTCCATGTCTCTGGTTCTATTTTGCTCACTTGTTTGTTTTTTTAATTAGGTTCCACTTATAGGTGAGATCATATGGTGTTTGTCTTTCACAGCCTGGCTTATTTCACTTAGCATAATGCTCGCCAGTTCCATCCATGCTGTTGCAAAGAATAGAAGCTCCTTCTTTCTTTCTGCTGTGTAGTATTCCATTGTGTAAATGTACCACAGTTTTTTGATCCATTCATTTACTGATGGGCACTTAGGTGGCTTCCAGTTGGTTATTGTAAATTGTGCTGCTATGCACATTGGGGTGCATGGGTTCTTTTGAATTGGTGTTTCAGGGTTCTTAGTGTATAATCCCAGCAGTGGAATTGCTGGGTCAAAAGGCAGTTTCATTTTTTGTTTTCTGAGGAAATTCCATACTGTTTTCCACAGTGGCTGCACCAGTCTGCATTCCTACCAACAGTATACAAGGATTCCCTTTTCTCTACAACTTCATCAGCACTTGTTTGTTGATTTGTTTATGATGGTCATTCTGACTGGTGTGAAGTGGTATCTCATTGTGGTTTTAATTTGCTTCTCTCTGATGGCTAGTGATGCTGAGCATCCTTTCATATGTCTCTGAGCCCTCTGTATGTCCTCCTTAGAGAAGTGTCTGTTCATGCCCCCCATTTATATAAGAAGTCCCAAACAGAAAGTAGACAGAAAGAAGATCAGTGGTTGCTTAGGCCTGGGGTAGGGGGAAAGCAAAGTGACCGCTTAAGGGTACAAGCTTTCTTTTGGGGATGATGAAAAAGTATTAAAATTAGATTATAGTGATAGTTGTACAACTCTATAAATATACTAAAAACCATCAAATCATATGCTTTAAACAGATAAACTTTACGGTGTGTAAATTATATCTCAAAAAAGCTACTAAAAATTACATGTGTGGCTGCCATTGTACTTCTGTTGGACAGCACCACTTCAGAGAAACAGCGCTTGGTGCAACATGTGGGCCAGAGGTGAGTAGGAGGACGTAGCGGTGCTCATGAAGTGCCTGCCCTGCATATAATAATTGCCCCATGAGTACTGGCTCATTGTTAACATAGGGCAAATGTTGCAGCCAATAAAATATATTAGAGGTAATTTTTGACCCCAGATTTTTTAAAACTATCATGCATAAGAGATTTTAAATGCTCCACTTGTATTTGCCAACAAATAATTAAATTCTCTAAAGTTAGCTTAAATATACAAGTTACTTTCAAGTCTTGTGGAGTTTTTGCATTTAAAGATTTTGCCGTGATCGTGAAGGAGACCATCCAGGTGTGCCCCGTTTATACCAGAGTTTCCTTCCCATTTTGTCAGGCTGCCGCCCTGGGGAAGCTCAGAGAGAAGCGAGCTTTCTTACCAAGTGCCACCTAACAGTGTGTCGATAGTTGGCTGCTTCAAACCTTACATCCGCCAAATGAATTGTACTGCGTTTGATGCTAGAATCAAACAACTTTATGGTCATGAGCTGAAAGTGTGGTATCCATGTGAGTTTGGAGCATGATGGTGACTGGCGGTTTATTTTTTTCTGAAAGGATGGAACTGTCTTCCAATTCCTCTTCAAGTGAAAAGATAAGCCTAAAATATCCTGTTTAGAAAATAAAGAGATGGGAGCTTTGATAAGCACAGTGGCCCCAGAACGATAAGTATGCCCTAATCCCTGAACCTGTGGGCATATCATGTGATGTGGCAAAAGGAACATGGTGGGTATCGTTAAGGTCACAGAATTTGAAATAAGGAGATTATTCTGGACGACCTAGGTGCACCCAGTCTCACCACATGAGCCTTTACAAGCATAAAACTTCCTCTAGTAGTAGGCAGAAGAGATGAAGTAGGAGAGGTCGGACAGATTCCAAGCATGAGAAGGGTTCAATGCTGCAGTGTGGCTGTGAAGATGTAAAAGCAGGTGACAAGGATAGGAAACCTTAAGGAGCCAAGAGGGCTCCAGGCTGACAGCCAGAAAGGAAACAGGACCACAGCCCTCCAACCACAAGGAACTGAACTTAACCAACAAATGGAATGAGCTTGTTGGTGGATTCTCCCCCAGGCCCCCAGTAAGGAACAAACCCTGCTGCACCTCGGCTTCAGCATTTTGAGACCTGAAGGAGAACACTTTCCAAGTCCACCATACTTCTGACCACAGAACTGGGAGATAACAAATGGATATTGTTTTAAGCCTCCAAGTTTTTGACAATATGTTACATGTCAATAGAAAACTAATACAAGAGTTATTGGAAGTTCCAGCCAAGATGGAGGCGTAGATAGAAATCCTTCGCTTCCTCGCACAACCAAAAGGAGGAAAACAACCAATCTAAAACCAATAAACAACCAGAAAATCAAACTGCATGGAACTCCAACAACCACGGAATTAAAGAAATAGTCAAACAGAACAACCAGAACAACCAGACCGGTAAGGCAGCCAACAGAGAGAACCTGAGGCGAGGCAGCAGATCATGTGGGCGGGGCCGTCGAGGCAGTGGACAGTGCGTGCAGGGATGACTTAAGGGGAAACTGAGACTCAGAGCTGACTGTGGACTACAGTGGTTGCCATGGTGGGAGAAACTCCCAGTCTCACATGAGAGTTCACTGGAAAGTGGGGCTAGAGCTGAGCAGGTGAGCTGCACTGTTCACTCTCTGGCCCCTCCCCCTCAGGTAGCACAGCTGAGGGTTGACCTGCAGGGGTGAATACCTAAGGCCCCGCCCCCTTACAACTTAGCAGGTGCACCAAAGCAAAGAAATATGGCCCGAATGAAAGAACAGAGCAACACTGCAGAAAGAGAGCTAAGCAATGAGGAGATAGCCAACCTATCTGATGGAGAATTTAAAGCCCTGGTAATCAAATTCTCACAGAACTGATTGAACTTGGTCAAAAAATGAAAAAACAAATGAAAGATACCCAAAATTAAATAAAGCAAAAAATATTCAGGGAACCAGCAGTGACAGGAAGGAAACCAGGGTTCAAATCAATGTTTTGGAACAAAAGGAAGAAATAAACACCCAACCGGAACAGAATAAAGAAACAAGAATTCAGAAAAGTGAAGAGAGACTTACAAACCTCTGGGACAACTTGAAACATTCTAATATCCGAATCATAGAGGTGCCAGAAGGAGAAGAACAAGAGCAAGAAATGGAAAACTTATTTGGACAAATAATGAAGGAAAACTTCCCCAATCTGGCAAAGGAAATAGACTTCCAGGAAGTCCAGGAAGCTCAGAGAGTCCCAAAGAAATTGGACCCAAGGAAACACACACCAAGGAACATCATCACTAAGTTACCCAAGATTAAAGAGAAGGAGAGAATCTTAAAAGCAGCAAGAGAAAAGGAGACAGTTACCTACAAAGAAGGGCCCATAAGATTATCAGCTGATTTCTCAAAGAAACCTTGCAGGCAAGAAGGGGCTGCAAAGAAGTATTCCCAGTCATGAAAGGCAAGGACCTACATCCAAGAATACTCTATCCAGCAAAGCTACCATTTAGAATGGAAGGGCAAATAAAGTGCTTCCCAGATAAGGTCAAGTTCAAGGAGTTCATCATCACCAAGCCATTATTATATGAAACATTAAAGAGACTTATCTAAGAAAAAGAAGATAAAAAATATGAACAGTAAAATGACAATAAACTCATAACTATCAACAAATGAACCTAAAAAAGAAAGAAAGGAAAATAACAAAAGCAAAAACTAAGCAAACAATAGAATAGGAACAGAATCAGAGAAATGGACATCACACAGAGGGATTTCAGTGGGGAGGGGGAAGGGAGGAATAGAAGGGAAAAGGTACAGGGAAGAAGAAGCATAATTGGTAGGCATTAAATAGACAGGGAGAGGTCAAAAATAGTATAGGAAACAGAACTCAAAGAATTTGTAAGTACAATGCATGGACATGAACTAAGGGGCGGGGAACGCTGGAGGGTTGCGGGGTGCAGGGAGGAGGGGGATATAGGGGGAAAAATTGGGAAAACTGTATAGTATAATCAATAAAATATACTTTTAAAAAAGACCTATTGGAAAGAGTTCTAACAGCCCTATGTGCTTAAAATGTTCTTAGTCAGGGAAGGTGCTTACATTAAAAAATTGGAAGACACACTCAGCGATATAAACAACAACATATGAAAAGGATTATATTATTAATATACCACAGAACAAGGGCTTCGGCCTCACAGATCAGCCCTGACGTTGGACCCCACAGCAGGCGTGGAACTGGCCTGATAGATTTAACTTCAGTTGTACGAGTTCAGGAAAAAGGCAGAGGAAGGAGACGAGTGGGAGATGCTAGACTCTTCATTGTGTCTGATGTCTGGAGGTTCTCTGAGAAAGAAGAGCAGGGATGCTGCCTCCTGCCCCCCACTTACTGTCACCGGAGCTGTGTACTTGCCGCCTACACAGCCAGCCAGTCACCCTGCCTAAAGCCTCAGTCCCGTCTCATCCTGGCCACGAGTTCAGAACCGCTCTGGGGTGAGGACTTGGTGTCCTCGCTGGGAAAAGAGCCAGTCCTTTCAAGAAGTGAACGTGCAAGGTTGCTATTTCCCCCAGGAGGAACAGGACCGAAATAAAAGAAATACTTTTTTGTCATCTGACTTATTGTTGTATAAAGCTCCATTCTGTTCCATTTCCATAAATTCTTTCAAAAGTCTGAGATTCAGGAAACCTGGAGCCTTTTCTCAGTTCTAGTGGTTTTCAGTTGGGAAAATTAAGCTAACATTCCCACTGCACTCCGAATGAAAGCCAACTGTCCCAGCACTATTTGCCTGAATAATATTTTCACCTCTGATTTTTTTAATTGAGATATTATTGGAATATAACATCTCTTTATCTTACCTGCAATTCTAGTTATTTTGTTGAAGGTATTATAAAAAAATATTCATCATAAACATTTTCAAAGCATAATTCCAACAACAGAAATTGTAAAAAATGCATAGACTTGCCTACATAAAATTTTACAATTTAGTTTGATTTAAAAAATGAAAAGGCAAACCACAAGCAAGGATAAAATGTTGGCAGTATGAAAGATAGACAAAGACTTAGTGTCTTTAATTTTAAAAATACTCTTCCAAAACAGGACAAAGACACATACCCTACTAGGAAAAAAGTGAGCAAGAGGTAATTTGGAAAAGAACAAATTAAAAACATTGTTTATCCTCACTAATAAACACAGAAATGCAAGTCAAAATAAGAAGGTATCTCATCACGCCTCTCAGATTGACAATAATTTAAATAATGAAAAGTACCGAGAAGCAAAAACTCCATATACTGTAGAAGGCAGTTAAAAGCCTTAAAAATGTAACCTTGAAATGCTGTATCTAGAATTATCCCTGGAGAAAAGATCAAGTGACATATGTAAAGATTTATGTCCAATTCATCACAGAAATCCTTAAAATATTTTTAAGGAAAATAATTTAGATGTTCTGCAATAGAAGACTGCTTTGGTAAGTTACGGTCTGGGCATATGATGGACTACCCCTGAGCCCTTAAACATCACGCTGAAGAGTGTGTTCTGACTTGGTAAACACCGGAGTGTTTGAGCACTGGGCCCTGGAGTCAGAGCCAGATTCACGCCCATCCCTTCCCGGCTCTGTGTCCGGGGGCAATCTCCCTAACCGCTCCACGCCTCAGTTTCCATACCTGCCATTTGAATTTCTTGTGGGGGTTAATCAATCATTTTATATGAAGTTCTTATAAGCACAGTGCCTGGCTTCAATGAATATTCACTATTCCTTTTTGTAGTGTGATTGGACTCTAAATCTTGAAGTCAGAGATGCTGGCACACAAAAGACATTTAATAAACATCTTTGAGTAAATAAAATATGATGAATGTGATGGGGGATTTGACTGAGAGGTTAGGTTAGGTCAAAAACATGTGGCTATAAAGTAATGAGACCTTGGTTTTATATGACTTAATCGAAGAACTCAGGAGGAAATGCCAAAAGAGATTTCAAAAGTATTTTGAACAAAGCAGCGTACTGAAATAAATGTACGTAGCCTCAAAAGGTGAATTCTTTGGAAGATAAGACTCATTTAGATGTAAATATTCTGCTAAAGTGTATGTTGTTTTTTCTGCTGGAATTTTATAGCCATTGTCTACGTGGTTCCCCTTAAAATACCCTTAGTACTACATTCAGTCAACAAATACTTTCTGAGCCTTGCACAGCCTCGAGGTCTTTGCCCTCAGGGGGCGCTTTATGGCGGGTGGGTGACGCGGTCTCACCTTTCCAAGGTCCCTTCAGAAGGCACCCAGTGCTAGAGGGCCTGGTGCTCCGTCGCCCAGGGCAAGCCCAGGCTTGGTCCTAAGGAACAAGGCTCTGTCTGCCATGTGCCCAACTGCGTGAGCCTGAGCAGCCGCGTTGTGACTGTGGGCCTCAACATCTTCACATACGAAACAAGTTTAGAGCAATGACTTTCATCTCAGTTTTTAAATACATCTTACCGGCAGAAAAAAATTGGTAGACGCACGCGCGCGCGCACACACACACACAGAGCTGAAAGATGTTTCACGAATGCCAAGGCCACTTCCAGCTCTGAAACTTCTGTTTTCCTAGCAGAAAAAGGTCTGGCAAGGAAGCCAAAGCCCTGGTTGTCGGTGGCTGCCTGCCTTGTGGGATCTAAGGTAAATTATTTTACCTCTTCAGGCCCTTCTCTATGAAGTCAGTGTCTTGGCCGAGACAATCTTTGAAGTCTCTCCATTTCTAAAAATCCTGTTTTGTAATCACTCAATTCTATTCAACAACTGTCACTGAGCAGCCTATGCCAGGCACTCTCCAGGCCCATGGGGATGACTCAGATCCCCCCATCTCACTGAGTGGGACGGGCTATGTCGCACAAACATAGGAGTGGGCATGTGTATGTTGTTCCAGAGTTTACTTGTAACATGCTCGAAGGCCCTTAATAAAAAGGCCATGAGCTCTTTTCTGAGCCTCAGCCAATTTTGTAGCCCAGTGAACAAACAGTACGAGGAGTCACCAAACACATACTTGCCCATTCCCACCGCCACCCTGACTGAAGAGGGCGCTCAGGGGAGAGCCTCTGTGTCTGTGGCCAGAGTCAGCTCAGGGCAAGCATCGCAGTGCCGCGCGTGCTGCGTGCTGGGGAAGACAATGCGGTCCAACCCGTAGCTCACGGCCCAGTTACTCATCTGACTACCGTCAAGTGTTGTTTTTCTTTCTCAATCCCCTACCCTGTGAGTTGTTTACTTTCATCAGCCAGATTTTTAAAATCAGTGTCATGAAAACATAATGATATTCACAGCAGTCCAGCGCTGTTTCCTTGTTTGAGACTCACGGCCGTATCCATCTGACCACTTTCTATCAGAAGACCCTGTTTGAACTGTCAGCTCAAAAGCTCCCCCTGCCCAACAAGGCCAAATGCCAACTGCTCGAAGCCAACCGGGTTTATTTCTAATGCCAAACACAGCTTTGAAAAACAGGCTTAGACAGCACGTGAACCGCTGGCGAACAATTGCTTCAACAGGATCATCCCTTCAAGCCAAAGGAGTGAACATGATCTTCCGTGGGAATAAAATGCCATGGTGGTGTATAGATGAGACATAGCACAGGTTTACTCAGCGGCGCAGTCAAAAGTTGACTCTCCCCTCACTTGAGTGTGAAAGCCCATCTATAAACGGCTTTGACAACTCTGTGGTGCCAGACAGCTGGGCCACTGAAATATAGGACTAGTAAGCACTCCCCATTTCCAGGGCTTACTCTGTGGGCTCAGCAGCAGTAATTCAGCAGCAGTAGGGCCTTTGACCTGCTTCCCCTTTATGTGAGTAAATGTCTTGTTCTCCTAGGAGCCCTGCTCCTGTTCTCAGTCTCTTGCTGCTATTGTTCAACCTTAGCAGCAGCAGGAAGTCAAAAGGTAGAGGAGCCAACCACCAAATAGCCCCTCTTAGTACCCGGAGGGCAGTGTTCTCTCTGAAGGAATAGCCATTTGGCTGCAAACCCATTACTCAGAAAGAACTCAGGATGGTTTGGGTATGCTTTTTCTGAGAAGCCAGAAAACCATTTGAACCTCACAATCCAAAGGTGTTCATTGAGACCTAACGTGTGCCAGCAGGTCCCAGGCCCTGGGAAAGAGCTCTGTTTACGACCAAGTCCCTGCTCTCAGAGAACACGCATTCAGTGAGGCAAGAGAGATAGTAAATAATCCAGGGTATGTCAGGGGTGTTCGGAGCAAGAAGGATAAATCAGGACAAGGGGAAAGATGCTATGCTATTGGACTACTCAGGGAAGTTTCCTCTGGCAAGGCAATATGCAAATGAGGAAAGAAATTGAATTATGCACATCTGAGGCCAGAGAGTTTCAGGCAGAAGAAACAGCAAGACAAACCCTGCATGGAGGAGTGCTCAGCGTGTTTGAGGACCCACCGGAGGCACTTCTGAGGAGCCTGTCACAGGAGATAGTGGCTTCAATGATGAATAAGGGGCTTCTTACCAAAACTGCTAGTGATGATGTCTCCATGTGAATGGCGGTAGATCCTGCCCGTAACTGGAGCTCCTATCTTTGAATCCCTCCATCCAGTCTTCTCAACATGTGTTTTTTAAAGGGTCAAAGTGGCTGAAATCCAAGCATTTCCACAGGCAAAGCCACAGCAGGATGAAAACAGGAAAAAGAAGTCTGGTCTTAAAAGTAATTGTAAAAAAACAAGCCTTTGGTTATTTTCTATTGATCATTTCCTAAATCACAAACACATTACATATTTTCTTGTGTGTAGGTGTGATCACACACTCGAGCAGCCTGCATCAGCATTGGAATCCACGCTGGTGACTCTGGAGCCCGAGTTCTTCCCCGCCGCAGAGCATCACCTGTGTGCCGTGAGCAGGTGCATTGGAGACGCTGACCCCCGCTAGCCCAGCAGCTACAGAGCGTTGTCAAGAAGCAGACGTCCAGATTTGGTCTGAGACTTCACAGATACCCCCAGTAATTGACAAGTTGTTTGTACACAGTGGCTGTCACTTAATTCCTCGAAGTCTCCGCTTCTCTTGAATGTGTTCCATGTCTGCATTGAAAATTTGCCAATGCCACAAACCTAAGAGGTGGAGCGAAATGCCATCTTCAGCCCAACCCACATCTGAAGCACCATGGGGGCCCTGAGGTAGTGAGGCTAAGACAGGGAATCCTCAGGTTTCAGAGACAGGATTGCCACATGCTTTCACAATGAGCCAGTGCCCCTTTCTTCTAAGCCAGGGCTATATGAGTAGCTCTCATACAGACAGCAAACAAAAACGTCAGTACTACTGCCCTTTCTCCAAAGAGACTTCAGGTGCTTGGAATTATGGAGTGTAAGGGTAGTAATGAACCAAAAAGTCTTCAGGACCAATCATCCTCTGGTGGTTCCCATCTATTACTCCACATTTTTTGCCAAGTGGTCATCCTGTTCATGCTTGAACCCTCCAGTTTCCAGGGAACATATACCTCCTGAGCAGCTATTCTGTTGCTGGGCAGCTCTGGCAGCTTCCTTATACTGTGCCAATATCTGTCCTCCCTCAGACTCTACCCTGTGAAATTACCCACACTCTTCTTGGGAGGCTACGCACTATACTTCTAATCCCTGTTGCAAGGAAGCCAAACATTTGCTCTAGATTGTATTAATATCACCTAAAGTCACAGCTTTTTTGACACTCACATAATACTGTTGATTTATATTGAAGTTTTCATCAACTAAAACTTGTGTGGGGGTTTGTTTACTACTGTTAAGCCATATTCCTGTGCCCTCACTAATGTAGTCAGTTTAATAAACAATTACAAGACTTTAGGACTTCCAGCCAAGATGGAGGTGTAGGTGGGTACACTGTGCCTCCTCGAACAACCAAAAGAAGGACAACAATTTAAAAACAAAAAACAACCAGAACTGACAGAAAATCGAACTGTATGGAAGTCCAACAACAAGGAGTAAAAGAGGACAGTTCATCCAGACTGGTAGGAGGGGTGGAGCCGCGCAGGCGGGTGAGAGGGCTCGCGGTGAGGTGGCGGTTTGTGGAGCGGGGCAGACAACACTGCAGCTGGCCAGGGAGACCGTGGCTGGCGAGGCCAAGGCTGGTGGACTGTCGCAGATCCTGGCCAGCAGGATTCGTATGGCCATGACCGAATGCATGAATAAGCTCACATGGAAACATGCAGAACTTAGAGAAATCCGGGACCATGCGACTACTCCCTTATCGTACAGGAGAGAGCCTCGAGCTGTGTGTCGACTGGCTTTTTATTGCTGTTCTCCATGACATTACCTCAGAATGGTATTCATTAACCATGTGTAGATTGTAGATTCGCTTTAGGTGGTAGACAGCCCGGAAGGTACATCAAAAGGGTTATGCAAAGACAAGAGCTATGCCTGAACCTTGAAAGGATTAGCATCAGTCTAAGGAAGCTAGTTAAGCATTAGCATTTGTTCTTTTGATCCAGGGAGAGAGAGATTTCAGCAATAACAAGGTTTTATTTTAAATCTAAGGAACATGCCAGCCTGATTTCCCCACAGGAAATTCGGCTACCACATTCATGGGTCCTGCATGCCAACTTTATGTTTCATGAGAGACCGTGCTCTTATTAGACGTGAAAACATAAGAGCTACAATTCCCAAGGTAGATGTATGAATTTCCTTTAGTGGACCAGACGGTCCCACATTCAAATGCAGATAAACCGGGAGGAAAAGCTGGGGAGTGAAACAGACCATACAGCCCAGGGCCCCAGTGCGGGCAAATAAAGCCTCAAACCACCAATTGAAAACACCTGTGGGGGTTGAGGTGGCAGTAGGAGGAACTCCCGACCTCATGGGAGTTAGTTGGAGAGACCCACAGGGTCCTAGAATGTACACAAGCCTGCCCACCTGGGAATTAGCACAGAAGGGCCCAATTTGTTTGTGGGTATCAGGGGAAGTAGCTGAAAGCTGGTAGCTAGAGGAGCAAGCGCCATTGTTCCCTCTCGGACCCCTCCCCAACAGACAGCATCACATCGCAATGACGTGGGTTACCCCACCCTGGTGAACATCTAAGGCTCTGCCCCTTAAAGTAACAGGCACACCAAGAAAAAAAAAAATGGCCCAAATGAAAGAACAGATCAAAGCTCCAGAAAAAATACAACTAAGTCACAAAGAGATAGCCAATCTATCAGATGCACAGTTCAAAACACTGGTAATCAGGATGCTCACAGGATTGGTTGAATTTGGTCTCAAATTAGATTAAAAAAATGAAGGCTATGCTAAGTGAAATAAAGGACAATATACAGGGAACCAATAGTGATGGGAAGGAAACTGGGACTCAAAACAACGGTGTGGATCAGAAGAAAAAAATATTCAACCAAAAAAGAATGCAGAAACAAGAATTCAAAAAAATGAGGAGAGGCTTAGGAACCTCCAGGACATCTTTAAACGTTCCAACATATGTATTATAGGGGTACCAGTAGGAGAAGAGGAAGAGCAAGAAATAGAAAACTCATTTGAGCCCTGGCTGGTGTAGCTCAGTGGACTGAGCGCAGGCTGGGAACCAGACGGTCCCGGTTCGATGCCCGGTCAGGGCACATGCCTGGGTTGCGGGCCAGGTCCCCATGAGGGCCATGTGAGAGGCAACCATACATTGCTCTTTCTCCCTCCCTTCTCCTCTCTCTAAAAATAAATAAATAAAATCTTTAAAAAAAAAAAGAAAGAAAACTCATTTGAACAAATAATGGAGAATTTCCCCAATCTGGTGAAGGAAATAGACTTTCAGGAAGTCCAGGAACCTCAGAGTTCCAAAGAAGTTGGACCCAAGGAGGAACACACCAAGGCACATCATAATGACATTACCCAAGATTAAAAATAAGGAGAGAATCTTGGACGCAGTAAGAGAAAAGAGGACAGTTACCTACAAAGGAATTCCCATAAGACTATCAGTTGATTTCTCAAAAGAGACCTTACAGGCAAGAAGGGGCAGGAAAGAAGTATTCAAAGTCATGAAAGGCAAGGGCCTATATCCAAGATTACTCTATCCATCCAGCAAAACTTTCATTTAGAATGGAAGGGCAGATAAAGTGCTTCCCAGATAAGGTCAAGTTCAAGGAGTTCATCATCACCAAGCCCTTATTATATGAAATGTTAAAGGTATTTATCTAAGAAAAAGAAGATAAAAAATATGAACAGTAAAATGACAGCAAACTCACAGTTGTCAATAAGCACACCTAAAACAAAAACAAAAATGAACTAAGCAAAAAACGAGAACAGGAACAGAACCACAGAAATGGAGATCACATGGAGAGTTATCAACAGGGGAGTGAGAGGGAGAGAGGGGGAAAAGGTAGGGAATACGTAGCATCAATGGTAGGTAGAAAACAGACAGGAGAGGTTAAGAATAGTGTAGGAAATATAGAAGCCAAAGAACTTATATGTACAACCCATGGACATGAACTAAAGTGGGGGAATGCGGGTGGGAGGGGGTGTGCCGGGTGGAGAGGAATAAAGGGGGGGGGGAATGGGACAACTGTAATAGCTTAATCAATAAAATATATACTGTTTAAAAACCTAAAAAGAAACAATTACAAAACTTTACATTTATCTCCATTGAACTGTTACTAGATGCATATCTGTTGATTACATTTCTCTGGATCTTGATATTATCCATTTTCTTGCTATTCTTCTCATTTTCACTTCCCCTGTGATTATTTGGGGAAGCATCTGTCAACAGGGTCTCAAAATCACCCGCAACCCTAGCGCTGCAGAGACCAACGTGGGAACATAACAAGGGGGTCGATGGGGCTGGATGTCAGGGCGTACTCTGGGTGCGTGACACGGGCTCAGCCAGCAGGGGCGCACTCTGGGTGCGTGACAAGGGCTCAGCGAGGACGGGCGCAGACGCCTTCTGGCGTGGGGGCAGCTGCTGCTTACTCCAGCTGACTTTTGGAATCTAGAACTCTGTAGTTTTTAAAAATCCTCTGATTTTAAAACATTGACTTTGTGTTTTTTTAACAACATTTTGGACGAACACATGTGACAAAAATATCAGAGCCTGGGGCTTACGCTGGAAACCACTCTACAAGGCATTCTGAGTTCATTCTCCTGTGCTCGCTGGATGTGTTCCTCCAGCCAGTTACAGGCCGCCTCCATGGGTGGGCACGCAGCCTCCCCTTCACTGTCTTGCCCAGATACCCGGGGAACTTCTCCACGGGGGAAGCGCCGCGTCTCAAAGGGGGGTATATTCAGCAAAGGAGTGCAAAGCTCAAGCTCTGGCGTCACAGTGCTGGGCTCTGGTCTTCCCCCGCCATTTCCTGGCTGTGTGACCTTGAATCCCTTCAAGGGTCTTGATCCCTGCACTCCTCTGTGCTTTAGTTTTCTCATCTGTAAAATGGGGATAATAACAGTATCTACTTCATAGAGTTGATGTATTTTACAAAATCATACATGTAGAGTGCTCAGTTCTGGGTCCAGCACACAGGAATTACTCAGTAAATGTTACCTATACTTATTACCTTGATGGTTCTTATTATCATGAAGAATCACATCACCATACGACATGTACTGCAGATGGTAACTGGAAAACAAGAACAGCCCAGGGAGCACAGAAGAGATGATCTTGGAAACACACCCAGTCTTCTTCCTTCACTCATGACCCCTCCACCTGGCAACTGCGACAAGTCGATAAAGCTCCCCTGAGAGAAAATACCTCCTAAGGTGAGGTGGGAGATCACGGTTTTGCCTTCAGGTGATGCAAACCAGATCATGCTGCTCCTCGCCTTTAAAGCCTTCAATGAGGGTTCCTATCCTTATAAAATGGAATTCAGACCCTTTGCCTGTCTTTGAGGTCCTCTCCCAGGTGGCCTCCGCCCATGTCTGCAGCTCTCCTCTCAGGAGGCCCTCCCCAAGAGCCCCACCTTGGGACTTCCCTGTGCCTGTCCATCCCATGGCCTCTTCTCCCAGGTGAGGTGCCTCACATTGCTCTTCACCGACTAAATCCCATTCACCCTTCAAACTTCTGTGAAATTCAAGGCCGCTATGAGTTCTTCCTTTGGAATTCCTTAGCATTTTCTGTTTCTACTACTTATCTGGCTTTTGGCATATTCTACTTTCTATTGTTGCTTGACTCCTAAGCTACAGAAGAGGGACTGGGGCTTGGCTATTTTGTGACTTTCCCCTCAACGCACACACCACCCCACATAGCACAAGGCTGAGAACACCGAGAATGCTCAATAAAGAAACATTTTTGGCCCGACTGAATGGCCTGAAGGACTGTTTCTTTCAACAATTATGGCCCAATAAATTATCCCGACATTGCCTCCTGGAGGGAAAGGCCACACCAAGGCCCCCACAGATGGGAAACTTCTCTGTCTGCCAAAACCCAGATGCAGGGCAGCCCGGGCCCGCTTTGGCTGTCTACCTGACTCTGGGTTTAACAACTTGGCCTGCAGTTTTACAGCCTGAGTCACCAGGCTCAGCACAAAAGCATGAGTTCTTTGTCCACATGCTGGAGCCAGGTGTTAAGGGAACAGGCTGTGATGGCTCCCGAGGCTAGGGGAGACCTGCAGGCGGGGGAGGGGGTGTCTGTGCCCCACGCTGTGAAGCCAGGGGACTTGACTGCAAAAGGGCCCTTCATCTGGACCCTAAGCAAGAGAAAAAAATGAGGAAAGTTTACAGTGTGGGGATCCTGGACTAGATGCGGTGGGTGGTGTGCTCTGCGTTGGAGGTTGAGGTTGGGAGGTGGGGGCGGGGGGCAGGAGGAGAATGTAGAATGACCTTGAAAGTCAGGACCGACCTGAGCAAAGCTGAGAGGGAAGGCCTTGACTCAGATTTTTTTCCATGGTCTTAAGAGTTGTATGGCCCTAAGAAGGAAAAAGAATTGAGGTTCCATACCTGAAGAGCCAAAGAAATGCACAGTCCAAACAAGTGACCTCAGGGTTGGAGGTGTAGAGGTGTAACCTCTACACCTGTGAGTAGAGGTTAGAAGGGTCTCTGGTTACGTGAGCATTCCCTTTCTGGGCTATGAAGTCATTGGTGTGGCAACTCTAATAGGGTTCGTCGTGGTGGTGTTAAGGTTTAACTGGTTAAGGTTTAACAACCAGTTCAAAAAAGCCCTGACTTGTAGTGTAGCAATCACGGATTCCCTTGGTGTAAATGTACTCACCAAGGGCAATTTCAAATTACTACTGTGAGGCCCAGAATATTGGACCAGGAAGAGATTGCATAGCCGCTCGTGCGAACCTGTGTGGGGGGCTCGGGCCCACACTGACTCCCCAAGCCCCGTCAGGATCGCCAAGAATCCCATCGGCAGCCCACTTCTCTGGTAGATTTGCAACCTGAAGTAAGTCTATGAGGCAACCTTAAAAATTATATGAGAAGACAACCCCCAAAATTGTGTGAGATGATATAATAATTCCTTAATGGGTAAGTGTCTTTCAAATGTGGTATGATGTAGAATCTGGCCTTGTGATTTCAATGTTTTAATTAAATGTATTGAGGGTGACGCAGGTGAGTAACATGTAGGTTCCAGGTGCACAATTCCATGACGCATGATCTGTGTGCTGCGTTGTGTGTCACCACCCCGAAGTCATGTCACCTTCATCACCACGTATTTGATTCCATTTACCCTTCTCATTCTCCCTTCACACCCCTTCCCTCTGTCTATGAGTTTTTTTGTTTTGTTAGTTCATTTGTTGCTTTTCTGTTTTGCGCCCTACATAAGAGTGAAATCATATGGTTCTTGTCCTTTTCCATCTGACTTAGTTCACTTTGCATGATGCTCTCACGATCCATCCACTATGACTTCAGTTTCGAATGTGCACTCAAGCTATTCCTCTCTCTTCCCTTCCCTTTCCTTCCTTGTCAGCCCGAAAGCTGTTCAGTGAGGAACAGCAGGGGAGATTCAGTCAATCCTTATTAAATTTGCCTAGTAACTGGAATTTATTTGTAAAGCCAAAAATCAACACTCGCAATGCTTTTGCGTCATTCATGGACAAGCACAGAGTGGAAAAACATTTGAGCACCCCAATTGCACCTCCCCAGTTGAGATTGGACAAGGTGATGCTCTGCCTTCCTGTTCCAACTCTCCTACTGTAAACAGGTGTCCTTTTCTTGATCTATATGATGGTGGACTCAAAAGTTGGACAATTTTAGATTAAGTAATAGCTAATAAGCTTAGTAATCATTTTACAATGCATGTAAAAGCTATTGTTCCAGGAACTGAAGGTATGACCCACCCTGACTCCTGGGGACCATAAGCAGTTCCACCTTTTTGCCTCAGGAGGACTGCAAGCAATTCAAGATGGTATCTGAGCCATTGTCCTCCAGGGTAAGAGGACCACCACCCAGGGTGAGATGCTGCAATTTTTTTAATCCAATTAACTTTTCCCTGAATTCCAAACCCCTTACCTACACTTTGTTCTTTTTGTAAAAAGGCCCATTTTAAAATAGAATTTAAGACGGTCTCTTAGGGTACAAAGTTACCTCCTCTCAGGTCGCGGGCCATCTGAGTAAAGCGCACATAGAGATTCAATCCCTGTCTCTGCTGATTGGATCTGGTAGGTTACAGGCAGCGAGATTGCCTGCTACCTTTTCAAGTTTCATATATACTGCCATTTTTTAATATTTTTGTCCTCTTTGTTTCTCATTTTGCTGTTCAAAATAGCCTCCAAGTGTAACCCTGAAGTGCTATCTACCGTTCCTAAGTGCAGGAAGGCTGCCAGGTGCCTTACAGAAAAAATATATGTGTTAACCTGAAGCTGGGCTCCTCAGCCTAGAGCACCAGAGCCAGAAAGGGACCCAGATAACATCCAGCTGTGAAAGGAGCAGGGTTCCTGTCTGCCAGGGAGAGACAGCTGGAGACTCAGAGAGACTCTTAAAGGGCCGACACACAAAATTTCATTTGCAGCCACTTACCCTGGGCTCCAAGAGAGGGAGGCCAAAGTGGACTAGAGAAACTTGAGGAGAGTCTGGGCTTGGTGGCTCTGGGGAAGAGAACTGAAGGAAGAGCAAACAGTTTCCCTGTGCTGCATCATTCCCCATACTGCTGAGGCCATCTTTCTCAGGCAGAGCACTCCCCTCCAAATGGCATCAGCCTGAAGGTAAGCAATAGCATCACCCACAAAAATTACTCTGCCCCACCCTGTGGAGCTTAAGCCAGGCTGCTGATTACAGTGTAAGGCTATATCACGGATTAGTTAAACAACAAAGGTGGGTCTCTGGGAGCTCTATGAACCTTCGGCTGACCCTGCGCAGAGCCCGGTACTGATCAAAGTCAACCTGGGTGCACAGCCTGGTTCTTTCTGCACACAAACAGGCCAGGCAGGGAGCCACATGCTGTGAACCCCTGAGAGCTCCAAACAGGTTGACCACAGCCAGTCACAAGCAGAGTCTGACAAAGGTCTCTACCAGAGACTTTGCAGATCTACCTAATACATAGAAACAACTACAAAGAAGCAGCCAAAGTGGGAAGATGAAGAAACAGACCCCGAATGAAAGAACAAGAGAATTCTCTAGAAGAAGAACTAGATGAAATGGAGGCAAGCAATTTATCAGAGAGTCTAAAGTAATGATTATAAAGATATTCAACATTATGAAAAAAAGACATAGAAACCACAAAAAAGGACCAGTCAGAAATAAAGAATGCAGGACTTCTGCCAAGATGGCGGCGTAGGTGGATGCACTCGCTGCCCGCACATCCAGAGTGTCTAAACAACTAACGCAGTAGCAAAAAATTAAACAACCAGAACGGACAGAAAAGAACTGAAGGGAAGTCCAACACTCAGGAGGTTGGAGAGGACGAACATCCAGGCCGGTAAGAGGGGCAGAACCGGGCGGAGGAACGGAGTGAGAGGCAGTTGTTATGGAGGGACTCACGCTGCCAGCGCCTGAACAGGGTGCGTCCCCGAACAACGGGTGAATCCTGCAAGCTGGAGATGCTGCCGGAGAGAGGCCAGAGGGAGCCAGCAGAATCGAGTCTGGCGGAAAAGGCGGTGGGGAAACCGGGAGCGGAGGGGTGACGGGAGCCCGCGGTGAACCGCAGCGGCCAGTGCTTCCTCCCAGGCCCCGCCCCCAGAGGCAACGTCACCCAAAAGCGACCCAGGTTGCCAGCACCAGCACTGGCGAGCCGACAAGTGCATCGAGATAAAAAGAATGAAAATGGCCAAAATGAAAGATCAGAACAAATTACAACTAATGGATGATGACATAGTCAACCTATCAGATGCTCAGTTCAAAATGCTAGTAATTAAAATGCTAACAAAACTGGAAGAAAAGTGGACGCAAATAATTGAACAAATAAAGAATACGATAAGGATAATGGAGGAAGATATACAGGGAACCAATAGGGAAAAAAAGGAAGTTGGATCGCAAACCAATGGGGTGGACCAGAAGGAAGAAACAAGAATTCAAAAAAATGAGGAGGGACTCAGGAACCTCAGAGACACTTGTAAACGACCCAACATCCGGATCATAGGGCTGCCAGAAGGACAAGAAGTTCACCAAGGAAATGAACATATTTTTGAACAGATAGTGAAGGAGAACTTCCCAGACCTGGTAAAGGAAATAGGCTTCCTGGAAATCCAAGAAGCTCAGAGAACCCCAAAGAAGTGGGACCCAAAGAGGAACACACCAAGGCACATCATAATTACATTAACCAAGATTAAGAATAAAGAGAAAATCTTGCAAGCAGCAAGAGAAAAGGAGACAGTTACCTACAAAGGAATCCCCATAAGACTGTCAGCGGATTTCTCAAAGGAGACCTTCCAAGCAAGAAGGGGGTGGAGAGAGATATTTCAAATCATGAAAAGCAAGGGCCTACAACCAAGAATAATCTATCCAGCAAAACTTTCATTTAGAATGGAAGGGCAGATAAAGTGCTTCTCAGATAAGGTCAAGTTCAAGGAGTACATCATCATGCAGCCTCTACTATATGAAATGTTAAAAAGTTTTGTATGAGGACTCAGGAACGAAGGCACCGAGGCCAGTTCAGCTACCGGGGAATTCAGATCAGCCACAGCCAAGACGCTTGTGAGGTAAGCAAGCAAAATACAACCATAGAAACAAAATAGAACCAGAGACATTGAAGTTTAGAACATTCTATGTCCCCTCTGGCAGTACCCAGAGGGGAGAGGGAAGGGGAGAAGGGGGACAAGGGTATTCAGGAACTGCTATAAAGGACACATGGACAAAACCAAGGGGGAGGGGGGAAGCAAGGGCAGGAGGTGGGTTTGCCTGGGGTGGGGTGGGAAGAGGGTAAATGCAGACAACTGTAATTGAACACCAATAAAATAATTTAAAAAAAAGAAATAAAGAATGCAGTATCTGAAATAAATAATACACTGGAAAGAATAAAGAGTAGGTTACATGAAGCATAGGATCAAATCAGTGATTTGGAAGACGGAGTAGAAAAAAACATCCAGGCAGAGCAGCAAAAAGAAAAAAGAATTTAAAAAAATGAGGAGAGCTTAAGAAACATTTTGGACAATGTGAAGTGTAACCACATCCACATCATGGGAATATCAGAAGGAGAAGTGAGCAAGAAAGGGATCAAGAATCTGTTTAATGACCAAAAACTTCCCTAATCTGGTGAAGGAAAAAGACACGCAACTCCAGGAACCTCAGAGAGTCCCAACAAGTTGGACCCAAAGAGGCCTACACTGAGACACATCATAATTAAATTGATAAGGCTTAAAGATAAGAGGAGAATCCTAAAAGCTGCAAGACAAAGTAGGTAGTTACCTACAAGGGAACACCAATTAGACGGTCATCTGATTTCTCAACAGAATCATTTCAGGCCAGAAAGGAGGTGCATGAAATATTCAAGGTGATGAAAAGCAAGGACCTACAATCAAGACTATCACTTAAAATTAAAGAAGAAGTAAGAATCTTCACAGACAAGAAAAAGCTAAAGGAGTTTATTAACACCAAACCAGCACTGCAACAAATGTTAAAGGGCTTGCTTTCAGAAAGAGAAAGAAAAAAAAATAACAGAGGAACATAGTCTAACAATAAAATAGCACTAAATACGTATCAATCAATAATCACCTTAAATGTAAATGGCTTAAACGCTCCAACCAAAAGACACAGGGTAGCTGAATGGATAAGAAAACAAGACCCATATATATGCCACCTCCAAGAGACCCATCTCAGATCAAAAGATACACAGACTAAAAGTAAATGGATGGAAAAAGATATTTCATGCAAATAGAAAGGGGAAAAAAATGGAGTAGCACTACTTACATTTGACAAAATAGACTTTAAAACCAAGGCTACGGTAGAGACAAAGAAGGACACTACACAACTATAAAGGGAACAATCCAACAAGGGGATATAACCCTAGTAAGCTTTTATGCACCCAAAATAGGAGCACCTAAATATGTGAAGCAAATCCTGATGGACATAAAAAGAGAGATCAACAGCAATACAGTTATAGTTGGGGATTTTAACACCCCATTGACTTCAATGGATAGATCTTCCAGACAGAAAATCGACAAGAAGACAGTGGCCTTAAAGAACATACTAGGTCAAGTGGATTTATTTGATATCTTCAGAGCATTTCACCCCAAAGCAATAGATTATACATACTTTTCAAGTTCACATGGAACATTTTCTAGGATAGGCCATGTTAGGACACGAGACAAGTTTAAATAAATTTAAGCAGATTGAAATCATATCAAGCTTCTTCTCTGACCACAATGCTGTGAAACTAGAAGCACAAGAACACTGAAGAGCACAAAAAAACATGGAAGCTAAATAACATGTTATTAAGCAATGAATGGCTCAACAATGAGATCAAGGAAGAAATCAAAAGATACCTTGAAACAAATGAAAATGAGGGCACAACAATCCAAAATTTATGGGACATTGAGAAAGCAATCCTAAGAGGGAAAATCATAGCATCACAGGCCTATCTCAGAAAACAAAAAAGCTCAAATAAACAATCTAACTTTATGCTTAAAGGACTTAACAAGAACAACAAACAAAGCCCAAAGTGAGTAGAAGGAAGGAAATAATAAAGATCAGAGCAAAAATAAAGAGTCTAAAAAATGATACAAAAGATCAATGAATCAGAGA
>PVJI01015693.1:0-40282 GCA_004026765.1 Micronycteris hirsuta
TTAGGCTATGTCAAAGCTGAAGAGTGAGGATCCATTACCCCTTTTTTCTATAGTCCCCCAAGTCCTTCCCTGAGGGCCCCTTCATGACCATGCCTGCCTTAGGTCACCCCATCCTTGAGGAATCTTACCCATCATTGGCTAACGAGTCATCTGCTTTGGGCCAAGCAGGGTGAAGTGAAAGGGGGCAGAGGCGGCACCTCTGCCAGGAAAATAAGCTTTGTCTCTTTAGTGGCTTATGGTCCCAAGGTCTCTCACTCAGCGTTAGCCATGGAGGTTATAGCTTCTGAAACCAGGCAGGATGGTTCCCAACACTATGACTCTTTTATTCAAAGAATATCTTTGTAAAAATCCAACCACATGCACATTAATAAATAAACACTTTTTGATCAAGATGGACCTACTTTGGGCTTTGGAATATATGTGAGATATTCCAATAACTCAGCACCTCTCCATTGACTCCTGTCAACAACTAGAAAGCCCCAGACCTTTGTATCACAATTTGAAAAAGCATGGATCTAAGAGTACCAAGCTTGAGTGATAGAGTAGGCTGTGCAACTAGACCCTGCAGGACACCTACTACGTTAGGCCACATTACCACAGAGTCAAAACAACTCTACCTAATATATAGAAAAAATACAGGGAGGTTGCCACAATGAAGAGACAAAGAAACATGGCCCAAATGAAATAACAGATCAAAATTCAAAAAAAAGAGCAAAACAAAATGGAGATAAGCAATCTATCAGATGCAGAGTTCAAAATACTGGTTATAAGGATGCTCAAGGAACTTAGTGAGGACTTCAACAGCATAAAAAAGATCCAGTCAGAAATGAAGGATACACTAATTGAAATAAAGAATAATTTACAGGAAAAACACAGTAGCGTGGATAAAACCTAGGATCAAAGCAATGATTTGGACATAAGGAAGCAAAAAACAACCAATCAGAACAACAAGAAAAGAAAAAAAAAAATGAGGATAGTGTAAGCAACTTGTGGGACAACTTTAAGCAATCCAATATTCACTTCACAAGGGTGGCAGAAGAAGAGAAAGAGTAAGACATTGAAAATCTATTCGAAAAAATAATGAAAGAAACTTCTCAAATTTGATTAAGGAAATAGATATGAAAGTCCAGGAAGCACAGAGAGTCCCAAATGAGATGGATACAAAGAGGCTCACCCCAAGACACATCATAATTAAAATGCCAAACTTTAGCCCTGGCTGGTGTGGTTCAGTGGATTGAGTACCTGCCTGTGTACCAAAGGGTCATGGGTTTGATTCTCAGTCTAGGGCACATGCTTAGGTTCCGGGCCAGGTCCCCAGTAGTGGGTGTGCAAGAGGCAACCCCACATTGATATTTCTCTCCTTTTCTTTCTCCTTCCCTTCTCTTCTCTAAAAATATATAAATTTTAAAAATCTTTAAAAAGATAAAATAAAATGCAAAGTTTAAAGGTAAAGAGATGGGAAGGGGTGTGTGGGGGAATGGGTGAGAGGTGAGGGGATTAAAAAGTACAAATAGGTAGTTAAAGAATAGCCATGGCATGTAAAGTACAGTACAGGAAAGGGAGTAGTCAAAGAACTTACATGCATGACCCATGGACATGAAAGGTGAGGAGACTGTCTGAGGGAATGGAGGGTGCTAGGTGGAGGGGAGTAAAGGGGTGGGGTGATCAGGACAACTGCAATAGCATAATCAAAAATATAATTTAACAAAAGAAAAATTAAAAGTTGCTTCAAAATAAAAAATAAATGACAACGATTGTTTGCAACTAGATGATGACTATATTACATGTTCCATCAGTTGTATCTTTTCATCTTCCATTCAAAGCACTTGCTGTTTCATTGCTTTCTATTCTAATAGTTCAACTCTTCCTCTTTATAGCAACATCCTAACAGCATCTAGTTTCATTTGTGAGCTACTAATCACCAACAAAAGCTTAATTTTTGACACTCACTAATATTTCTCAATTTAATCAAAACAATCATTCTTTTAAAAAAATGTTTTTAGGCCCAGGTGGTATAGCTCAGTGGACTGAGCGAGGGCTGGGAACCAGAAGGTCCCGGTTTGATTCCCAGTCGGGGCACATGCCTGGGTTGCGGGCCAGGTCCCCAGTGAGGGCCATGTGAGAGGCAACCATACATTGCTCTTTCTCCCTCCCTTCTTCTCTCTCTAAAAATAGATAAATAAAATCTTAAAAAAATGTTTTTATTGTTGTTCAAGTACAGTTGTCTCCATTTCCCCGACCAACATTCTGCCTCTACCCCATCCCTTCCTGCCTCCCACCCTCCATTCTACCCCTTTTGGCTTTGTCCATGTGCCCTTTATATATATTCCTTGATCACCCTTCCCCTCTTTTCCCCCAATATCCCCCACTCCCTCCCCTCTGGTTACTGTCAGGTTGTTCTTTAGTTCAATATCTCTGGTTAGAAACCCATGTATAGAGTTTATTGGGATAAATTCAGCATGCCACATTTTATTTTCTGACCTTCCTTTATTTGAAAGATATTTGGAAAAATCCTCTAGCATATAGGTCCACTTAAAGTAGCTAACAGCGACTGCAACACAAATGCTGATTGGACTGGACTCAGAAGCTTGATCTACCCTTGAAGACTATAGTTATCTTGTCTATGGAGATAGAGAGAATAATCCATATCCCGACAAGTTTCTTTCTCTCAGAAGACAAAAATTCCAGTAATCGATCCTTGACTTGATATTGCTGTCGATAATAATCATTGACAGGGAGTGATTTAAAATAATCTATGCTAGTCTATCTGATGTGTGATAGAGAAAAGTCATTACTTAGCCTGGTCTCCTGGCCTAATACTCAAATGGGGAGATACATACCTTGTATTCTGCTATTCTCTGTCTTTGTGATTTAGTTTTTTTTTTGTGTATATAACTAGCTATAATAACATTTTAAAATTTATTACACAGAATATTGAGATATTATATGTTCAAAAAAAGTCCAGCCATTGTTAATATAGTGAGAATGGTTTGCATGACATTGATGTAATCTGGCAGCCAACGAGAGTGGGCTGGAATGCACATGTGCGAATAATGATGACTTTACTTTACAAGTCAGTGGGGGCGGTAAACACCATCGAGTGAGCATGTGTACTGTGTGGCCATCACATTCAAAATGACTGAGTGAGTAAAGCAACAAATCTATATCAAATTTTGTATTAACCTTGAACATTCCTCTGTAGAAACTATTCAGATGATTCAGAAGGCAGCTGATGATTTATCACAACAACACAACCACTCATGCATCACATCTTGTGTAGACTTTTTTGGTGAAACATCAAATCACCCAGGTGACCCAGCCTACCTATAGCCCAGATTTGGTGCCTTGCTACTTCTAGCTTTTCCCAAAACTAAAATCAGCTTTGAAAGGGAAGAGATTTCAGACCATCAATGAGTTTCAGGAAAAAATGATGGGGCAGCTGATGGTAATTAGGAGAACTGTGCGAGGTTCCAAGGTGCCTACTTTGAAGGGGACTGAGATGTCATTGTCCTGTGTACAATGGTTCCTGTTTCTTATATCCTCTTTAAGAAATGTCTCTATTTTTCATATTTCCGTGCCTGGATACCTTCTGGACAGAACTTGTATATTCAAGTGTTAGCTATTGTTATTCACACTGTAATAAGTATTGTTAATTTTCTTATATTTAAAATAATAATTCTATTTAACAGTGATAAAGTCTGAACACACATAATTCAAATAAGAAGCACATGTAAGTGCTGAAAGTTACCTTAAATCATTGATTTTTAAAATCATTCCTTTATCTATATTTTAAAGTTAATGGACACACATTTTTATATCTAATACCTACTATAACCTTTCGAGAAATATATTCCTCCTCTCTAATGGAGCTGGCAATCAAATTTAATTGCCTCACCTTTCCATCCACACTGCAGGTTATGTGGCTCAGGTTAACTAACTATTCATCTTTTTTCCAAGCTACAGTGTTGTTATAGGTATTATTTTATGACGAAGTCTGTTCATTCCATGGACATTCGAACAGGTGAATGTAAGAGAGAGAGAGAACCAATCTGAGAGAGGGAGAGAGAGAGAAAGAGGGAACATATTTGAACTTTGTGTCTGGCCATACTTAAATACACTCATAGATATTCTGACATTAAACATGGTCACAATTTTTTTTTTTATATTTCTCTCTGTGTAAGGGGAAGGGTACATCCCATGACCTTGAATCTAGGCTTTCAGCACAACAGAACTGATGCTTACCAGTTTGGACCTAGTCATTAAGAGGCTAGGCAGTTTTCCACTTCCTTTTTTTGGAGCACTAAACTTTTGTTTAAGAACACTCTGTATTCAGGCTACGTGAAAGCTCAGAGTAACCCCAAGGAGAAGCCCTGAAGGGAGAAAAACAGAGAGACAGACAGGAAGACAGAAGGACAGAGAGAAGCCCCACCAGCCCCAACTGTTTCAGCCTCAGACATTTAAATTGTTCCAGCAGAGATTTTCAATGTTGTGCAGCTGAGAATAAACCCCTGGGTATTAAATATGTTCATCAGCACAACATCATAGCAACCACTTTTGATGGTCTTCTTTTTTTTGCATCTATACATCTTTCATGGTGCAAGAGGGAGAGAGAGAGAGAGAGAGAGAGAGAGAGAAAGAGAGAGAGAGATGTCAGTCTCAAGCACTTGCCTCGTGCACCTCTTCAGACCAGACATGGAATCCAGACCTTTTGATGTACAGGATGATGCTCCAACAACTGAACCACCTGGCCAGGGTAGAATACCTAGATTTTTTACATTTTTTATTTCTTCTCAATACATTTATAAAATATTTCCACCTTTGTGAATATTTTCACACTGTTTAAAACTTTCACAGTATACTGTGATCGTTCCCTTGTCAATAAACAGTCTAATATAAATTTTACATATATATATAGTATTTTACTATTTTCTTTAAAATATGCTATTATTTAATAGTTACTTTTATTCATTTTGGTCATTATTACTTTCTTTTATGATCTCAAGGTGGCTGCTCTAAGTCCAGTAAGTCATCATGTTCACATTCAATGCAAGAAGAAGAGAAAAAGACAGGAACACCTTTATTTGTAAGCTATTAACAGAAAATTAGAGATTTTACAGAAATCCCCAACTGCTACATGCTATTGGCCAGAGTAATGTCCTATTCCTCAGTCCCTGGACCTCTCTGCCAGCAGAACATGGTGGTCTGGAAAAGTAAAATTTTAGCTAGATCCACCTTCCTTTCCCTAACTTCATTATTTTGAGTAGGAAAAATGGGAAATTGGTAGTGGTTTTGCCACTATCCACTCTTAATCCAACTTAAAGGGTATGCTTGAGGGGGTAGATTTGATAGATACACAGCATTTAAATTATTCATGAAACTGAAATTTCTAGGAGATAGAAGAGTTGAGTTTTGTACATTTTGATTTTTTTCTTATAAGTCTCTGTAATTTAAAGTGTCATAGGCCCTGGAGGGGTAGCTCAGTTGGTTAGAGTATGGTCCCGATATGCCAAGGTTGCAGTTTAATTCCCAGTCAGGGTACATGCAAGAATCAACCAATGAATGCATAAATAAGTGAAACAACAAATTGATGTTTCTATCTCTTTTAAAAATAAATAACAATAAAATTAAAAATTAAAGTATCATAGTTGTATTTGATGATTAATCTTATAAATTGACTTTTTAAAAAAATAATGCCGATTGAAGAGAATTACTCAAGTAAATAAACATAGTGCACTTGCCTGGACTAATTTTGGATTTTAAAAATTCAGCAAAAAAGAAAAGGCTTGACTGTTTCTTTTTAAACAGGGACTACATACACAATAAACAAGGTATATTTGGGTTAAAATACAAAACCAAACTAAAAACTACCTCCCTCCAAAATTTCTGTAAGTACCCCAGGATATACCACATTATAGCCTAATATACTGTTAGTTATTCAGTGCTCCATATTTGAACATGCTTTCTGCTTATTTACAGTGGGGCTTGGAAATTGATGTACGTAATGGATGCATACCGGTCTCACTTCTTTCCTAAAAACTTGGATGCTTTCAGCATGGCACTTTACTCTCCAAATTGCTATGTGCTCTGTAGTGTTAGCTGTTGTCTCTGGTTCTTATCCTATATTCTTATATCAATTCAGAAATTGCCTGCATTTTGGAGTAAAAGTGTGTGTGTGTGGATTCTTTCCTTAGATGTTAAAAGAGCTAAGCTTCAAATATTAACTGCAATCATATGTCTTATCATCCTAAACTTTAATAGGCTTTCTGTCTCAAAATAAAATACAGAAAAAAATGATGTGATACCCTGAGTTATGTAGTGATAGAGCTCATGTTTGACTTGAAATGCGCTACAAGAGTTATTATAAGAAAAAATCCTGGTCAAATTTGAAAAAGAGGAATCATTTTTTTCTTTCTTACTTCATTTCCTTCATTAGGAGCCCTATCCTTTGCAGGCCTCATTCTTCTAATTTGCATGCTAAATGTCTTTGAGCGTCTGTAAGTGAAACACTGGGAATACAATGGTGAACAAGATAGAAATAATCCTTGTCCTAAGAAAACGTGTAGCCTAGTGAGGAACACTGGAAGTTAAATGTCTTATTTTTTTTTGTTCTGAAGAGTCTGAAGAAGTCTTATACCCAGTTATCAATCAAGCTATTTCATACAGGTATGGTTAACCTTTTCTGCAAGCAAACTTTAATAATGTTGTGTTTAGAGCAATATGTTCCTGAAAATTTAACAACTGACTCTGCAGTGCCAGAATAATTCAGCTCTAACACACTACTGTATAACAGCCTGAGAGGACTGGACTGAGGAATGAGTAGAGATGGAGAGACAGATAAAATAAAGATTAGACAGCACACCCCATAAGGTAGGCTGTAAAGGAAACCGAATTACGATGCAGTGTGGTGTGCTGCACGCACACATAAGAGTATACATACAGCTGTGCCTGTCTGTAAGTGTATATATTTTAAGAAGAAAAAAAGCTTTGAATATATGCGAGTGATTAATTCAATGAACCAGTGGAGAGAGAGAGAGAATTAAACAGAATTAATGGCATTACAGTGCAAGCTTGCCATAGGGTCTCATCTGGATGAAAGCATTTCACTCATATCACATTGCAAAGAAAATTGCTAATAATTCATAATTCCTTTGTTGTTATTATTGGGATTAGGCATAAAATGAGACAGTAAATGTAATGCACTTAACACAACTACTGAGAAATTAATCAGGTTGAAATTTAGCTAATTAAGAAGCAAATGTGTGGATTCATTTTGTTCATATATCTGTATACTTAGAGGGAATAATTAACATGATTTAGACTTTTCCTCTCTCCTCTTCCCTTCAGTTACAAAATAGTGAGAGGTTTGACTTGCAATCAGCTTATTCATTCAAGTATGTATTTGGTTTTTTTTTTTAATTTTATTTTTTACTTATTATTAGAGAAAGGGGAAGGGAGGGAGAAAGAGTGAGGGAGAAACATTACTGTGTAGTTGCTTCTTATGCACCCCCTCCTAGGGGCCTGGCCCACAACCCAGGCACGTGCCCTGGCTGGGAATCGAACTGGGTACGACCTTGTATCATATTCTGCACCTTATTTTATATAAGTTTGGGTGTGACATTTATCTGATGAAAAATGTGAGATCAACATATTAGGGAATTAACACTGACATCAGCCAATGAGCTATTCTTTGCTCTGGACATAGTTCATGTAATTTTGTTCTTGTTCCCACTTACCAAGAGCCCTGCCACTCCACTAATTTAGACAGTAAGAAAGCATTAATCATCAGTTAGTGTCACTATTTTTAGCATATTTGGCAAAAACAGAAATTAATAATGTACCTGCTACAGTACTAATGTTTTGTGTAATTTAATGTGTCGTAGGCCCTGGAGGGGTAACTGGTGAAAAAGGACTGCACTGACTTGAGTGAAATAAGGAAAATGTCATGTTTTCCTACATAACTCTATTATGCTATTCAACTCACATCATTGGGACGGTTAATACTTATAAGGTACTTAAAACCTTTCTTTTGAGGTGTACTAATGATGATATTGTTATTGTTATTATGTTTACCATCATCGTCATCGTTCTCCCTTATACTGAGTCCTGTTCTGATTTTCTTTTCTGTTAGTTACACCAATAAAAACACCAGAGAATTAATATTAATTCTCCTTTCGTTTTGTTTTTTACTTTCCATCGAGTAATTGCCTATTGTTGAGTCCTGTCTTTGATATGTCCATTATTTGTGTATAATTTATATCCCCCCATCGCCAATGGAGTTCACAGCTTTGTTTTTCTTTATCAGAATGACAGAAGCTACTTCACTGAACTTCTGCCTGCCTGTCTTTATTTAGCATTTAAAAATTCCTTCTATAAACGTTTTAATTCAAATTGCATACCATTGTCAAAGTAATTATTCCAAAGTGTAGCAATAATCATAAGAATATACTCTTTAAAGCAAAATAGTTTTATTAGACACAGAATAAGATAGAAATAATTTGGAAAGCATATGAAAGCCCCTCCATGAACTTACCTCAATGTCATTCCTAGATTTACTTATGACTAGTCCCTTCTATAAAGGATGTATTCCCAGGCAACCAAAATTAATTAGCATTCTTCAATAAAGGAATGTAGTTATAACATATTATTAGATTTTTGGAATCAGGTTTGGAGACTCAATTCATAGGAATTTAAACACAAACTGGAAAATAAATAGAACAAAGAGGTAAGTTAAATACTATTATGTAAGTAATGAGTAAAAAAAAAAACTAGCGAGATTTCTAAGAGATGTCTTTAAGTATTTGAAAGGCTAGTATGTGAATGAGGAGTTAGATGTGGGTATTTAAAACCTCAGTAAGTAGACATATAGATGAAGAACATGCAGAGAGAACAATTTCAGTTCAAGTGAAGGGAAGATTTTTAACAGTAGGAGTAATTTGCAAATACGCTACACTTTACGGAGTAATTTTTTTAACCAAAGTTGTTTTTTAATTACTGTTTATGTGATATGAATTTGGGAAAAGAGAGATATGAGTTAAATTGCCTTGTTTCAATAAAGCATGCTTATAACAGAATCTAGGCAGTCCATTTTAAGACATTTAAAGCAACACTGAATGTCTGTATATGTGCATTTTCTTTTTTTATACAGGAAGGGACAGCGGCTTTTAATACTGCCAAAGCATTCAGCAAATACATGTGCACATTTCTATCTCTAGCTATCTTACTATTTAAAAAGACAGAAAGCACAAATGCTTAAAATTGGTGAATTGGTTTACCAATATTGTTTGTATACTTATTTACATTCTTTTCTTCTCAAAATTTTTCTAAAAATTGAAGAAAGTAGAGGCAAATAGACAAAATGAAATTTTAAATATTAGTAAATTACAGAGGCAAGTTTATTTTTTATTTATGATTTCATATGGGAGAAAAATAATCCCTTTACTCTTATAATCTTTTTTACCATAAAAATAAAGTTGTCTACTTGTGGCCAGGATGGAATAATGGATACTAGACATGTCCTCCTGATACAAATATAAAACTAGGCAAAAAACAAAACAAAACACACAAGTCAACTGTTCTTATGTACTAGTAAGTAGAATTTTATACAAACCTGTATTCTTTTGGAGATAGCTACATGCTTATCTCTATTTTCTTCCTAGAGGCACATTCTAATCCAGAACACATGAAGATAAAGCCTAAGCAGAGTATGGTTCTATTTTGAGGTGAGAAGGCAGAGGTGAAGGTTAGAGGCTTCCAAAGTCGTCGGAATGTGTGGGACAACATATCATAAAGAAGGGAACTGTGAAGCAGTAGAGAACCCACGTGTTGGGTAAGGTACACTGTAGTTTTTTGTTTAGTTTTTATTTTTTTACAGAATTTAGAATATGTAGGCACAGAATCTGCAAGGCTTAGCACAGAGCAATTCCTACAAAGCATGGAGGGAAGTGGAGACATCCAAGTTTGCACGGTTCTGATAAACGTCGCCCTTTTCCCTGAGCCAGACAAGAAGGGTCTTAGTGTGTATCTCAGGCACTCAGTTCAGCTTCAGAAAGGCCACATTTTAGAAAAAGTAATAATATACCTAGGACTAAGGATAAAGTAATATAACTGGCCTAAAAAAACACAAACGCACCCAGAGAAAAGGAAAGAATCGACCAGTAAACTACCTGGATACCAGAATATAATTCAATATCCTTTAAATGAGGATGACATATACAGATTCTATTTAATATACCTCACAAAGTCCACCATATAATCACAAATTATTCTGCATGTAAGAAAGTAGGAAAATGAGACTCTTGGTCAAGATTCCAATTATAATCTCTCTGTTAGATTTGTTACACAAAGACTTTAAACCAATTATTTTCAAACATGTTTCAACAAATAAGCTTGGGACATTATAGTTGACACATTTTGTACTCTCTTCTGGCTTTTGTAAAGACAATATAAAATTCTTCAGATTAGAATTATGTACTGGATATTTGATTCCCTATATCTTTCTGGCTCATTTATTTCAACTTAAACGAAATCAGAATCAATCCTAAAGTGATAAAGGAGAAACACAGAGTAAAAGCTACTTCTAATCACCAGCATTATTGTAGTGCTGAAACAGAGCATTCAGGATAAGTTGTAAGGGTAGTACAAGGAATGGCACCTACTGGGCTGGCCAAAGAGTTTGTTTGTTTGTTTTCTGTAATATGGCTCCAATAGTGTTTAGTTGTCTTTAATTACACTAAAAACAATTTTGTTAGGTTGAATTGTGACAGCTCTCATATCAGAATGCATTAAAAAAACTTATAGACATTGGTGAATTTTTGTGTAGCCATTTTAATATTGAAGATGGAAGAAAATATGAAATATTTTTGGCATTTTATGCTTTATTATTTCCAGAAAGGTAAAAATGCAACTGATAAGAAAAAAAAAAAAAAACATTTTTGTAGGGTATGGAGAAGGTGCTGTGACTGATTGAATGAGTCAAAAATGGTTTGTGAAGTTCTGTACTGGACAGTTCTCACTGGATGATGCTTCACAGTTGGGTAGACCAGTTGAAGTTGATAGTAATAAAGTTGAGACATTAATTAAGAACAATAAACATTATACCACACAGGAGACAGCCCATATACTCAAAATATCCAAATCAATAAAGTTATTGATGAAAATGGAAAACACGTCTTTTATTTTATGTAAAAAAATCATACAAACTTTTTGGCCAACCCGTAGAACTTGAATTCTCCACGTTCACATAGCAGTACAGTTATGCCATTTCTTGCTTCTCCATTTCTGGAGAAGGGCAAATGCCAGGGAAACAGTGTGAAATTATCAATATATGGCAGCGATGAGAGTCAAAGTACTGAGAATTAGTTTTATATAAATGTATTCCAGGTAATGTTTCTTATGAGAAGTCACTTAGGTGCAAGAGATATAAAGAAGCTAATTCTAAGACAGAATTGAAAATTTGGAGAATATATAATTCCACCAAAATATCTTTATCATTGAAGTTTAGGAGGAAAGACAATGTGAGGATCTCTCACACTTAGACATTCAGAATCTCTTCTCCACTGTTTCCTTCCTGTTTGATGATTTAATTTCTACTGATCATCAGTTTTTGGGTCACAGTTTTCCTGATATGTTACAGACTAAAGATGGCTCTGGGTATGATTTAAATTCGGTTACAGCATGGATTCATTCAAGAGTTGCTAGAAGTATTTCTATTACTGTTACTGTATGTAGGTAGCAGCTAGAAATGAAAGGCTGGAGGGAAAATAAAGCAGGGTCCTCGACATTACAATCTAGTAAAGAACTTAAAGCAGGGGACTGGAAACAAAAGGAAGGCATGTCTCCCCATTAACTCAGCAGCGCTGAGCCTGGTCCAGTAAGATTGCCAGGTGATCCGAACCTCACAACAGGGATAGAACATGGGGAAGGGAACCCTTGAGACTCTGTGCTGGGAAAGCAAGCCTGGGTAACAATTTCACTAATGAAGACAAAGAGCCTTTACTAACTGAGAAGGAAAGCCTTTTTAGTTGTACATTATTCCCAAGGTTAAAAGGGGAAGAAGGAGAAGGAATCTAAAACTGACTAAAATATATAACCCCTGAACCCCAATAGTCAGCACACTCAGATTAGCTGGGTACGCACTTTAGTCTTAGCTCAGGTGCATAGAACAAACTTACTAATTTACTAACAAATTTGCTAACAACTTTATTTCCTCTACATGTGGGGCATTCAGACTAGCCAGATGCCTGCTTGCAGTTTAGTGCCTATGTGTGTTTCATAAGTAAACTTGCTATCCCATTTCCACTATACGTGTTTGTCTCTCACTTGTATTTGTCTTTTGTGAGTGAGACAAGAACTGAGAAACAAGCTCCAGGGCCTTGACTTGGGTCTCTCCCTGGTAATACTACTAGTGTAAAACATTTCTTACCAGTGATCATAATACAATGTTTTAGAATTATTTAGACTTACACTTTATATTTGTACAACTCATCTAAAAATTTATATTATTTATATGTGAAAATTAAATATTTGCACTGTCATAATTATCAGTCATTTCACATGAGAGTACCTTTTGAAATATAATATTTCTCATTAGGTATATCTAAAAGCAAACAGGGTGATTTTATACTTCAGTCTATCTCTGCGCTATGTAAAACTGTTTTTTTATGCAGACAAACAGCAGTGGTTATTGTCAAACAATTTACTGACTATTTCCAGGTGTTTATGGTTAGTCCTGGAATAGATCTAGACCAGGGGTGTCAAACTCATTTTCATTGGGGGCCACATCAGCCTTGCAGTCAGTCAACTTCAAAGGGCCGAATGTAATTTCAACTCCTTAACAGTTAAGGGGTAGTTACATTTATACAGTCCTAAAATTATTTTGGCCCTTTGACGGCAATCGCGAGGCTGATATGACCCCCAGTGAAAATGAGTGTGACACCCCTGGTCTAGAGGTTAAAGCTACCTAAAGGAAATGAAAGGCTTACTAGATGTTTTAATGTTTGTTTTATTTTGTCACCATGGGAGCTACAGATAAAAAGGCAACCTCAACATTTATTAACAAGTTAGTAATTTTATTTGAATTAGTTTTTTTTTCAATTTTGAATATGTCTACTTTGACTTTTGTGTGGTTATTAGAGACATCCTAATCATTTTATTCCTAAATTAGGAGAATGTGTCAAAAAACAACTCCACAACACTAACTAGACAATAAGAAAACGTAAAACAATAAACCTGAAAAGTGTAATTAAAAAACCATAGTATGGGCAAAGATGATAAGAAACTTCCTTTCAAATAGGGAAAGGGACCACTTAACTAAATCACTAGTTGTTTTCATGAGTTCAGAAACTTAATTTTTTTACTTTTTGGAACACATTGTTTTATAGGAATAACTAAGAGTTATAGATTCTATTTGTTTTATGACTAACATCTTTTAAACTCATATCTACATAGAAAGTAAAATAAAATAGCAAAGATTAGATTTTACATTTGATTAGTATTTAATGACTAATATGTAGAGAGAAATCTATGTTGTTCTATCTAGAGATATTACTAGAACCATATTTGAATGTTTAATTTTGTAGAGTAACTAAATTTGGAAAGGTTAGATTATATATAAATTACATATCAGATGCTTCTTTATGTGTTTGTTGGTATCTGTGTGTACTATCTTAAGTTTATTCTGTGTGATCCCAGGTTTATAGCTTCCCCAATATTTAGAAATTAAAATTAAAAAACACATGTATAAGATTATTTCTTATAGCCTTTCAGTTATCAAATAGATTTTCTTGGGGACTACTGAGTCCCTGCTATTACTGATGTTCAAACATAAGGTTTGGTAAAAATATTTTTTTTTGAAGAGAAATAATGGTACAAAGATCAAATGAGTAATTAGAATAGATTTCCTTTAAAATCAGACTCATCACTGAGATATTTTTCCCTGACTGGTTAAATAAAACCATTCTTTTCAGAGCGAAATTCAATTTCCCTAGTAACAATGAAACCTAAATTTTACAAATGTTTATTTTTATTTTAAGTTATTTCATAATCTATCTACTCATTAGTTCATGAGGGGGAATGGCTCCATCCATATGGTGTCATTCCACGTTTTGCACTACATAGCAGTAATGACGTTGCATGGTCAACACCAAAGTTGTTTTGTAAAATATTCTTTATTTCCATCTGTTCAAAAGAATTTGAAAACCAAGTGGTTTGTGTTTAATCTAGTTCACAGGAATCCTTGTGTGTTCCTAATTGAATTTAATCATTTCCCCTCAATGGCCATGAAGAGTCATGTTAAACTGAAGTGTTATTCAGTGAAGTGCTCTGTTACTTAGAAACACGATGGGGGTGTGGGGAGTGTTAATTGCTATAGAGTAAAGGCATGAACTATAATATTTAAATGCAATGTTTTTTCTTGTCAAGTCAATGATAGAAACCTAGAGATATAATCCTTCAAAGTGGTCCAAGAATCAACTCATAGGCTAAGTAGGCTACTTTATTTTGATAGCACTTGCAGGGAGAATGTGAATTTCAAAGTGAACATAATTTTCCTAGGCAGTATTAATGGATTGTTCCCTTTTGCCCAGTGTGATAGATGTGTTGTGATAATCAGCTAAATAGCAAAGGAATAAGGAAACGGAAGCTTTTTAAAAGCAATCATTTTATTATGCGAAATAGTTTAATACGCATAGGATACTATTTTGCAAACTAAAAACATTTTTTACTAAGTGTGTAATTAATATTATAAACAAAAATAATTTGAATATACGTGAATACATGCTGCCCAATGGGCAATGCTATGAACTGTGAATGTGGGCTCTGTTGTACACTCAGCAGATCTGAGTTCTCCTGGGATGCATTCTAAATGTTAGTATGTTGATCTTTGGCAAAGCTGTGGAAATACAAGGACTATCTCTACTGGTATCAGAAGATAATATACTTTGTTAAGTGATTTAGCACTGACAGAAATTGTGTTGACCTGTTATTATCTTTTAGAAGCTCAACGATATTCCATATTGTCTTCAAAGACAGTGATTTAGCATTAAGAGCAGATATGAATTTTCTAAGATGTTTTATAGGAATAAAAAATAGTCTTTCAGAGTTATGTCTTTTGGCAAAAGCACATTTCAGAGCTATGTATGTTCTGATCAGAGGAAAAAGATCACCCTGAATTATCAAGAATGATGAGACATCCAGCTAAGTGAAAAAATAAAGCTGATGTGTAACTTTTTTTATAGAGGGAGAAGAGAGGGAGGGAGATAAAGGGAGAGAAGAGGGAGAGAAAGAGAATAGAATTTTATAAATGCAAAATGGGACAGACTAGTATATATTTAGGAAAATATCATCAAGACTGACTATAATTCTCATAACAACTGAAATTAGAATTCAATGCTGATAGAAAAAACTGACTAATCATTTGGGGATTCTTTACAAGTAATGTTGCTATTCAATTTGACTCCATTGGAATGAATATATCTTCCTCAAACAAATTGTCTCAAAATATAGGCATCAGGGCCAAATCTCAATGGAGCATAGCAGATATTCACAGGAACAAATAACATCTAAATGAGTTTATGTCATCGTGAGGAATTATAAGTTCTATAAATGAAACAAACTTGGCTTAAGAAAAATCAGACTTACACATAATGTTCTGAGACATTCAGACAGATTTCATGAGATTAGGTTTCAGCTGGATATACACAAAGTCAGAACATATTTATAACTCTATTATGTATCCTTTTCCCTTTATATTCTTCATTATGACACCTTGCTTTATTTATGCTTTCTTAGTTTAAGCCAAATTATTTTTAGGATGCTCTTTTTTGCATGCTTTCCAGAGATGACACAATGTATAAAAATATTAATTCCTTTAATATTAAACAGGAAACTAAATAAATAAGTATAAAAAAAGGAAACGAACAAGCAGCTGTCCCAGTCCCTATTGAAAATGTCATCTAAGAAAATCACAGTGGAAAATATCCTATGAAAGATTTGTTCCCACACATGTAACTTCAGAATTTGGGAATAAAAGTCTACTGATGAAGAATGTAGACTGTAAAATAAAATTAATTTCCAGGGAGGATGATGAAATTAAAAACATATAAATAAAATATTTTTAAGAAACAGCTTTATAAAGCATTTGTCTTTTTTAGTGTTACCTCATATTGTTTTTGAGTTTTGTAGGAATTTTATAAGTGGAAAATGTAACTGTTAGGAACTTTGGTTGTCTCAAGTTGAGGCAAATGTGTTTCTGCTGCCTAAAGACAGCTTCCCAAAGAAAGCCAAGGGCAGGCATAATCTATTTAAAATAACAAAGAAACACACAAACCCACAACAGCCAGGGAAGGGCACTGGCATAGTAGATGGGATCAGAGGATGGAGGCGGGGCCCCCAAAGCCGGACAGTGACTGATTAGAATGCTATGACTTACACATTTACCAATGTAATTCTCCACCGTTCTCTCCTTCCAGTCATTTCTGTGTTTTGTGCCGTAACCTAACCATACTCCTCTTTATTCCACTAATATTAGTTCCCTTCTTAAATATTCAACGGAAATTGTTCTCCCAAAACGATTACTCCTTTTCTCAATGTTTCCTTCCTGCCCCAACCTCACAAGGGACATCAAAATTCAATGAAAAAGTCACAGACATATTCTTGTCCCAGTAGTTCACCTGTAGAGTATTACAATGTAAACTTTGTTGACTATGTTTAAAAAATATGTTACTTAAGTTCTGTGGCACGTGATGTGCACTGCCTTTAATTATCCTCTGATGATAATCAGCATGGCTGGTATCCTGTTTCACTTTGTTCTTATTTCTGCTATCTCTAGTATTAACTTTGACAACTTGAACTCTAGAACAGTATCCTCCATCATTGAACCCCAAGAAGCTACCCACAACCGACCTTATACCCAGACATCTCTGTGTCACAGATAATACTTGGGATCATTACACTGGTGTGTACCTTTATTCTTTAACACATGCTTTAAAAATGTGATTATTGTTCACACAGGATTTTAGTAATTTATGGAATCTTAACGATTTCCTGGCATTTTGAGTCAATTGTTTTTAGGGTCCAACCTTAGAAGTTTTAGAAATTTAAATGTACAAATAAAAACAAGAGTCATAACACCTTAATTAATCCATGTCTTTGGTTTGCAAAAATCTCATAGAAAGAGGGAAAGTGCATTTTCAAAAATGGACACAGAGATATCATATAGGCCAACCACAAAAATCATAGCACAACCAGGCCTCAGTTGGACATAAAATAAAGGTAGCTTCAGGCTCTAAACAGCAATTGCAGATGATCATGATCTTCTCAGAGGACACTGACAGAAAGTTTGATTATTTTTTTCACTTTAATAGTTTATTTTTTATTGTATTTTCCCATTACCATTTATCCCCCTTAAGCCCTCTTCCACCCCTGCCCCACCCCACAGCCCCCCTAGTCCCCACACTATTGTCCGAGTCCTGGAGCCCTTTCCCTTTTAGTTCACTCCCTCCACCTCCTGCCTGCCCCCACCAGAGCCGCAGTCGGCTCTCTGTCACTATTTTTCTTGTTAGTTCAGTTTGTTCATTAGATTCGTCATGTGAGTGAAATTATATGGTATTTGTCTTTCTCTGACTGGCTTGTTTCATTTAGGAATGTTCAATTATTAAAAAAATAAAAATGAATTAAAAATATTATTGACACATTTAAAGTGTTGTGTCGTGTTTTAGGTGATCTTTGTCCATTCAGCCAGCAAAACATTCCTCATATTCTATTTTGTATATTATTTCTTTACTTAATAATTTCTTATTTATTATCTTGGCTCCTGATTGTATTGTTTCTTGATGAAAAGGAAATAGCCAGTCTTTCCATAATAGGAAGATGAATCCCATGGACATTTAGCATCTACATGCTAGAAAGAGGTCTTGTCTTTAAAAAAGGGGGAAGTGAATAACAATAGGTCCTACATTGAATGCTCACCTTCATCTATTTCTTATCTTCTTCTTGGAACATAGAATTACATAGCTGCCCCTCTTTTAAGTATGAGTAGTGATTCACATGATTTTGGACCAAGGTTTCATGAACAGGATTTAGATGAAGATAGATCCGTCCCCTGATCAACCAGCATTTTCCAACTGAGTTTCTTATGTATTTACCATCATATGATATATACCCACTAACTTTCTTTTAACTACAGGTATGTTGTGTTATTAACTGTGTGTGCATGCATGTGTACTTGTATTTTTAAACAAACGTTTAAGGTAGTGATGTGTTGAAGCAGATGACATGATACAGCAGCAGCAAAACATATATATATAATATATATATACACATACATACAAATTAATGCATTCCTACTGTAAAAAATTATTGTTTTGATCTTCTTATATCTTATGAGGACTAAATAATTTTAAAATTAAAGTATTTTTTGGCTCAAAACGCTAAAATATCATTGTATATTCTCTCCTTGTTCTTATTTTTCTAATTATTTTGTGTTTTCCAACAACATAGTAAAGCCTACGCTTCCATTGTTGAAAAGGCAATCCCGTTCACTATTTGTCTGCTTTGTGCTTCTTACTTTCTCAAACACTTTATAACATGTTTGTGTCTTAACAGTGATCATGGTTGAAAATTTGTTAATGTCCCTAGATTTATAACTGAGTATATAGATAAAAAAGATAACGTTTTCTTTATTTTTATTAAATAAACGTGTACTTTTTTTTTAAATAACATTTTCTAGAGGTACTTCTGAAATAGAAGCATGTTTTTTTAGCTGGCACTTACCATTCTGTAATTTGGTCCCATGACAATAGTCAGTTTTAACTGGGGACCTTTTGTTACACACAAGACAGTTCGCAGGAAGACAAAAACAGTGTCTGAGTCCCTTTCATAATTTGAATTTGTTTCGGTGCTATATTACAGGAGACATAAAAATGTATTAATTAAGTGAATTCTCACAATAACTAATGTGCTATATTTTTCTCACATAGAAATTTTAATTGAAAGGAGTTAAGGTTAAGGGACAGTATATGTAAGTTTATATTATACAAATTAATTACATTTAGAGTGATTACTGTTATATATTAACAGTAAATCTTTTGTTTTCAGCTAGACTAGTCAAGGCTAAAAATAAACTGCAAAAGACTTGCCCTAAATTTACTTTTATGTCTTGTTTTATTTTTTTAGGGAAATAGTGATATAATATTATGTATTTTATTCTTAGATTTGGTACTTGGGATGAACTTCCAACAGAGCCAGACTTTTTGGAGATCCCTGCTTTTTCTTGAGATCTTGGCAGTGGTATTTTCTTGTACAACTCAGGTATTCAAGATCATTTTTTAAAAGATTTTATTTATTTATTTTTAGAGAGAGGGGATGGGAAGGAGAAAGAGAGGGAGAGAAACAATGTGTGTTTGCCTCTTGCATGACCCCTACTGGGGACCTGGCCTGAAACCCAGGCATGTGCCCGGATTGGGAATCGAACCAGTGACCCTTTGGTTCACAGCCCATGCTCAATCCACTGAGCTACACCAGCTGGGGCTCAAGATCATTTTTTAATGTGTGTTCTATTATAGAGTTATTATGAGAAGTTTAACAAATATGTCTTAGAAATCCATGATAACTTTAACTATTTAAATACTGCATTTTTATGACCATTTAAAATATTTTATATTAATCAATATTATATATTACTATGCTTGTTAGTTTATTAATAAAACATTTACTCATCAATTCCAGGGCAAACTGTCACTTTCTGTAATATACTTTCTCTCTTTTTCTCAATAATCAATTTTATTTCCTAAACACCCATAACACTTACTCTATAACCGTAGACTTACACAGTTTGCTTCTCTTTTCCACTGAATTTCATAACACAGGAATTGATAAAAAAAATAATTGCTGTACTACCGAAAAGAAAAAGAAAAACTTGTTAGTAAGTGCTCTTGGAAATAAAGTTCATTTTTCAAAGTTGGAAAACACATGTACATGTATTTGCTTTCCTGAGAGAGCTGAAAGCCAAGCCTCACAGAAGAGCTTGTGAAGAGGTGTTCAACCTAAGAAGGAAGCCAGACTCTGACTCAAATCGTGTAATTTGCTTCAATACAATTTTACACTCAGTGATTTCTTTCCATTGATTTTCCTCAGCAAAGGTTTGCTTTGGATACTTAATTTTCAGCTTGTCAATCTTTTAGAATTTATTTTGAATCTGCAAGAAGCTAAGATCTAAATACTACCCTAGCAATATCATAATAGCTGCATACTTTAAAAAAGATGTATAAATTCAAACTATTTAAGATGTATTGGAGCTTCTCTTTCTTCTTCTTTTTTTTGTTTTTTTTAAATGACTCATATCTTAGCATATAATAAGCAAGTAAAAATTAATTTTGAGATATAAAATATTATATTCCTTATATTATCTTTCCAATTCAACCTAAACTACAAATTAAGAAAGTGTGAGTTCCACTATAAAAGGAAGTATGAACATATATGACATTATAATTTCCAATATAAAGGACTTGATGATATTTTGAATTTCTATATGTAATTATAATTAGTATGTCCTTTGCAGGACAGTATTTTTTTTTTTTTGTCATTTGCAGAATGATCAATAAACATCATCAATGTCAGTTTCCAGGAAAGAACGCATTTAGAAGACAGTGATGCTCCCCATGATACACCCAGTGCTGGCACTAATTAAAGAACAAGTTTAAATTTGAGTGATTAAAATTGGTCTTCAAACTAATCTTGTCAAACCATCATGACACATGAGCTCTTTTCTAAAATACAGAAGAACTGTCTAAATTTAAAACAGGTACTTTGCCCACTTACCTTGATAACAAAAAAAAAATGGTTTAATTATTTATTATCACTGAGGAAAGACTATAAATAAAAAGAATTTCTTCCCAGGATACTACAGTTGGGGTTTAAACCCCCAACCTACTTTTATATCAAGAACTTGACAGAAAAAAATGTGTGTTATCAGCAAGTCTTGTAAATGCTTTACAATACTTGAAAGTTGTTTTTAGGAGAAAAAATAAGATATTATATACACATATATGGGCATATATAAATAACATGTATATAAAGATTATCTATGTAGTATTTTCTTCCTCCCCTCTCCTCTCTTCCTTTTCCTTCCCTCCTTTCTTTCTTATAATCCTCACCCAAAATAAGTTTTTATTGATTTTTAAAGAGAGAGGAAGAGGGAGAGAGAAAGAGGGAGAAACATCGATGTAAGAGAGAAACATCAGTGGCTTGCCTCTCAAAGATGCTCCCACAAGTGACAGAACCAGCAATCTAGGAATGGGGCTCTGTTTGAGGATCAAAGCACAATCCTTTGACACTCCAACCAACTGAACCACCTGGCCATAGCTGTATTGTTTTTTCTTTCTAAAAGCATTTGTCAGGTATTTGTGGACTGCCTTTCTCTTCTAGCAACCAGTCTTAACCTTCTATACCACATAGAAGATAAAGATGCAATCATATTTGGAAGTTTTATATGCATGTTACTTTTTTTTGCTAAACTTATTTCCTTTATGATATTATGCATTTATATGCCTTAAGATAAAATTTCTCTGTAGATTATACATTGTCCTTTTTCTCACCAGGGGTAGTGGGGCAGCCCATAAGTTTGTGATCAATTACCTAAGGATGAGTTAAATATTACAAGAGGAAAAATCAGATGTGTTTTCTTTTTTAAGGTTGCAATCAATAAAGTTCTTATGAGTTTATATTTTTAAGAATTCAGTTAAAATATTTAATGTTGCTACTTTGCTAAAAAAATAAACAGTTATTTGGGTAAATTTTGAAAATATAAATAACCAATTTAGAAACTGTAAATTGGAACTATATATTGTCAATTTAGATCATTGAAGTCCAGCAACAATTTCAGCAGTTTGTTCTAAGGCATGACAGAGCAGGGATCACTATTATTTCCTTTGATTAGTATTCAAGGCAACTGTTAAATTAAAAAAATGGTTCTATTTCTATTCAACAGCATATTTCTAAAGGTTTTTGATCTTAATATTTAATATGTTTCCATTTACAAAAAAAGATATGATCATTGTTTAAAGACGTTTAATAGAAGAAATTCAATCATCAGTATTTCAAATATAACTATAGCTGCATTTCTTTTGTCATTGGTTCATTAATACATAATATTAATATATGTATATCTATATATTTACTTCTTACTCTTGACATATACTCATGTAGAAACTTTCATAACATTCTAGATAAAGAAAAATCAAGATAAATGATTTTCAGCAGTTCTACCTCGATTCATCTCAAAATATAGACTATGTGTAAAATTATAATCTGTTATTGAGCTTTATTAAAATGAATGAATGTTTTCCATAAACGATGACATCACAATTATTTTCATAAATGTTTATAGCCAGAATTCACATGACTTGACATAAACTATGCTAACAACTCAGATTTAATTTGGCATAAGACATAGAGTAGAATGAAATCTAGTACAAAAGTCGAGAAAATATTTAAATGAAATATTAATTTTTGGGTTGTAAAATTTTTGGTTATAGACAAAATTATAATAGAAATATTTATAGCATTTTTATAGAAAGAGTTTTATTTTTGAAAAATAATCCAAAATATCTGACTTAAATCTTTGTATCTCAACCATTTATCAGAATGATTCATAAATTGTTTGTATATGCACACACACACATACATATGCTATGTAATATTTCAAAATTTAAAATATAATATATTCTCAAGAACACTGATAGTTTTAAATAAGGTCATTTTTCACATTAAGCATTATGAATAAATGGAATAAGTAAGGATACCAGCTTTGTGTTAAGAGCTATCAATATGATTCAATGTCTTGAAACTCCTGACTATTATACTAAAGAGAATACAACAATGCTTGTTGTTTAGTCACTTCGTATTAAGCAAATAGATTTTCCTTACTATTTTAACATCACCATTTTGGGGTGCTATTGCCAGTGTCCTTATGTGTTGTTATCAAAATCTACTTCTAAAGAAGTGATACCGACATTACCATATTTTGAGATTGCAAAATAGGTAAATTGCTAAATATCAATCATTTTACCATTTTACTATTATTTTCATAAAGTAAAAAGCATGGCTTGTTATTCCTTAATATTTTTAGCTTAATTTAGATAAAGTTAAGCAATATACAAGGGTCAACAGCTTATGGAAAGAATCTCTTTTGTTTAATTTATAATTAGTGTAAAAAAACATTTGAAACCTTGACTGATAAGCACTTTTTTAAGAAACTTACAAAGATACTCTTAGAACTCTTGAAATACATAGGTATTCTTGTAATTTAATGCTATTTATTTATTTGTTTATTTTGCTCTCTTTTGATCTCTGTTTTTTTCCTTGTTATTGGATTTAGTTTGATCCTTTGAATCTGTTGAAAGAAAAAGCTTTATTTTATGAATCAAAACATATCACATGAAATAAATTTTTTAAAATACCTCATACTCAGAATACTTTGAAAAGTTATACAGTTTTATATTTTGTAAGGATTTTAGAGAATTTTTAGAAAGTTTATTTTCTGGGTTCAATGGAGAGGCCTGGAGAACAGTGGGTAGGAGGGCGGGAATCAAGCTTGCTAGTCAGGAATCTCGGCTCCGCCTCTATTGCCTCTACTCTGTGAACCTAGTTCAACTACATCTGACATGTGCACCTGGGTCAAGTAAATTAACTTCAGTAAGCCCCCATTTTCTCAGTAACCATTTCACATAATTTGTTTTTGATCTTCTTAATTTCATATTGTTGTTCAAGTACAGACATCTCCATTTTCCTGCCATCACTTTCCCCCTCCCGACCCACACTCACTTCCCACCCTCAATCCTTCCCCACTTTGGCTTTGTAAATGGGTCCTTTATACATGGGTCCTCCACCATGCTTCTCCTTCTTTTCCCCATTACCTGCCTTCCTCCTCCCCTCTGGTTACTGTCAGTTTGTTCTTTATTTCAATGTCTCTGTTCTATCTTGCTTGCTTGTTTGTTTCGTTGATTAGGTTCCTCTTATAGGTGAGATCACATGTTATTTGTCTTTTATCACCTGACTTATTTCACTCAGCATAATGCTCTCCAGTTCCATCCATGCTGTTGTGAAGGATAGGAGCTCCTTCTTCCTTTCTGCTGCATAGTATTCCATTGTATAAATGTACCACAGTTTCTTGATCCACTCATTTACTGAGGGGCATTTAGGTTGTTTCTAGCACTTGGCTATTGTGAATTGTGATGCTATGAACATCGGAGTGCATAGTTTCTTTTGGATTGGTGTTTCAAGGTTTGTAGGATATAATCCCAGCAGTGGAATTGCTGGGTCAAAAGGCAGTTCCATCTTGAGTTTTCTGAGGAAATTCCATACTGTTTTCCACAGTGGCTTCACCAGTCTGCATTCCTACCAACAGTACACTAGGGTTCCCTTTTCTCCACAACCTCACCAGCACCTGTGGTTTGTTGATTTGTTTATGGCCATTCTAACGGGTGTGAAGTGATATCTCATTGGGATTTTAATTTGCATTTCTCTGATGACAAGTGGTGCTGAGCATGTTTTCATGTGTCAATGGGTCCTCTGTATTTCCCCCTTGGGAAAGTGTCTTTCAGGTCTTTGCCTGCTTTTTAGTGGGATTGTTTGTCTTCCTGGTGTGGAGTCATGTGAATTCTTTATATACTTTGGAGATCAAACCCTTTTCCAAGGTATTGTTGGCAAATATATTTTTCCATACAGTTGGTTCCCTTTACATTTTATTCATGTTTTCTTTAGCTGTGCAGAAGCTTTTTAGTTTGATGTAGTCCCATTTTTTAAAAAAAATCTTTCCTTTATATTCCTTGCCTTAGGGGATGTATCAGTGAAAATACTGTCATGTGAGATATCTTATCTGTGTTTTCCTCTGGGACTTTTATGGTGTCCAGGCTTATATTTAAGTCTTTTATCCATCTTGAGTTTATTCTGGTATATGGTGTAAGTTGGTGGTCTGGTCATCAGACATTTTTTAAAAGATTTATTTCTTTTTATTGAGATATAATTGACATAACATGTAAGTTTCAGGTGTGTATAGCATAATGATTAGACTTTAAACATGCTCATCATGAGAAATAAAACAAATTGTTTTATGTGTGATAAAGATTGTTAGCTCATCTTATTATGGGGATAATTTTTCAACTTCTCATCAGCTTAAAAAATTCACTCCTGCCCTGGCCACATAACTCATTTGGTTGGAGTGTTGACCTAATGTGCCAGGGTTGCAGGTTTGATCCCCACTCAGGGCACACACAAGAGTAAAAGAGTGAATGCATAAACGGGTGGAAGAGCAAATCGATGTTTCCCATTCTCTCTTCTTTCTTCTTTTCTAGAATCAATATTTTTAAAAAAATACTCTCAGTAAATGCACAGTTTAGAAAATAAATACCTTAGAGTTGCTCTCCTTGAGGTAGTGTTTAATTATGCAATTCACTGTTTTTGAGTTAGATAAGATATTTGGCTTCTCTTGTAGTGTGAAAATTCAAACATCTGATTGAGGAATTATCTTGCAAAATGTCTTTAATTTTTCGAGATTTTGTTTCCTTTTCAATTATAGATAAAGCTGATTTGAGCTTTCTAGTAGAGGCCACATCTTCATCTAGAAATAACTAATTCTCTAGTTTGCTTTCAATTCAGTATATTTTTATTTATTTAACACAACAGTAAATATCTTAAGTACTTTTAAATAATGTTTTGTAGCTAATTACAGAGTTGTCTGTAATTTGAAACTTGATACCTAAGGAAAAATTCTATCTAAAATCATATTTTAGTCAGCTCTATTTTATTATGTATGTTTCCAAGATGAAAGGATGAGGTCAGTGTCATCCTTGCCACCTTTGCCATTCTGAATCATAATTCTGCTACCCAAAAAAAAATCTGATTATTTGTGGCATGTCTTATCCAGTTCTACCATTTTTTTCCCTACCCTTTGCAATCATCTGTGGACCTCATGCCATTCTTTCTGACTTATTAACAATTTGGAACCCGTCTCAGATTCTTCTCTACCTTAATTTCTTCCAGTTCTTGGAATGACTTCAATACATATGTGATTAACTGAGCAATGTTTATCTCTCAGTTCCAGGTCTGAAATGAATAATGTGTACTGGCACAGGTAGCTCTTCCACTCAGAATAATTCCAAGGTTCCTTAGGCTTTAATCAATAACAGGTAGGCTAGATTTTAGAACATAGCTATATTCTAACAAGCATGTACGTACTGGTGTATACTAGCAGGGAGTGTTCAGAAATAACTCTTATTCAGAAATAAATATTCTGTTTTGTTTCATTTGCTGGTGTCTCATGAGGTAGAACCAGAGAAATTTTCAATTTAGAAATCAGGAATTCTTCTATGTCTAAAAGGTTGAAGTACAGGACAGAGAAGTAGTGGCAAGCCTGGTGTGAAATATTATCGTTTCTATAACCTTCATGAAAGGTGAGTGGTTTGGGTTAGATCTATAGTCTGCATATAGATCAGCATCATTCCTGAAGACCTGTTCTGCTTTATGTATTAAAAAAGCATTTGCTGGGCTCTTCTTATTTGCCAGCTTTGTTCGAGTTTTGGTTGTTAGAGAGAAGACCCTGGCTGTAAAGTAACATGTATATGTGTTGGGCTAGGAAAAATAGAAATAAACTAATAATGAAGCAGATACCTTCATAGAGATAATTGCAAAAACCAAACAAGAATATTGGAGAAAGAGTGAAAGGAGGGACGCTTTGAATAAGATGATCAGAAAAAAAAAAGGTAGAGAGATTGAGCAGCTTTGGATAGATGGCAGTACCACTAGACTTGTGAGAACTAGAGGAAGAGAAGGTTTGAGGTAGACAGACATCTCTTTTAACTACTGCGGGGTGGATTACAATGTCCTAGTATGCTGAGGACATTTTGTGCTTGTTTTTCTTCACACGTTCTCTTAACTATGTTGGCAATCACCCAATTGAAAAAAAAAGACTTTATTTATTCATTTTTAAGAGAGATGGTAAGGGAGGGAGAAAGAGAGGAAGAGAAACATCTGATGTGTGGGAGATCCATCAGTCAGTTGCCTCTCACAGGCCCCCACCCTGGTGTGTGCCCTGACTGGGAATTGAACCTATGATCTTTCAGTTCAGAGGATGGCACTCAATCTATTGAGCCACACCAGCCAGGGCCCCAGTTGAACATCTTAAGAAAGCTGGTACTTTTTATCCTTGAATTTAGAAAAGACTATAATTTTTTAAGATCGAGAAAAAAAAATTCTTTAAGGCAATGGTTATAGCTACTTAGCACTTTCTCGTTCCATCTTTTTTCCCCAACAGAGCCTCAACTGTGGTCAGCCAGTGTCTCAAGGGAAGTCAATCCCCCCACCCCACAGCCCACATCCAACTCATCTCAAAAGGGACTTGATTGATCTGAGGGGATGCCAATTCTCCTAGTTTGTTTGGTTCAGATATAAACATGAGATCCATATTTAGCCAGTAATTCATAAGGGAGAGTCTGCTACGGGTCTTCTGGAAAAAAATATTTGATGCATGAAAGGAAGATCTATGTTTTTCTCTACATTTAAATTTAAATAAGATCCTTAGAATTTCTCTGCATACAGATTATAATTGAGAATGACACTAAAAGAAAATGAAGATAAACCACGTCTTTGATGGCATCAAGAAGCCACTGAATCAACTAAATCTGATAATTGCCCAATCTTGGAACTTTTTATTTTATAAATAATTTAAAGTCAGAGTTTCTATTATCTCTGTTAACAATACCATTGAAGTGGCCCTCTTAATAGTTTCCTAGACCTCCTGTAACCATTTACCAAAAAATTGGTGGCTTAAAATAACACATACTTATTCTCTCACCGCTCTGGAGGTCATAGTCCAAAATCAAAATGTCAACAGGGCTGGTTTCTTATTGGTAGTTCAGATGTCCCGTGCCTTTCACCTAGCTGCTGTAGGTTGCTTGCGGTCCTTGGCATTTTCTGACACTGATGTATCACTCCAGTCGCTGCCTCTGTTTCACATGCATTCTCTGTGTGCTGGTGTCTCATCTCTTCTTATGATGACACCAGTTGTATTGGATTAGGATCCACTAATCAAGTGTGACCTCATCTTAATTTGATAACATCTGCAAAGACTCTATTACCAAATGTGGTCATCTTTGCAGCTACTGGGAGTTAGTCTCGAAATATTTTGGGGGTAACATAATTCACACTAAAATGGATACTGATATGTTTGTTCTGACCCATGTTAAAGTTTTTGGAATTAAATATTTTATCCTTATATCATTTCACATTTCACATAGTATTTTTTGAAAAGGACCCATTAAGGATTTATTAGCTACTATCTATATTCATCCACCTGAATGCTGGTCATCAGTTACTCTATTGCTTATCTAAAATCAGCTGATACGCTGTTGAGTATATCACAAAGGAACAGAGTGTGGACAGGTGTTCCAGGGGAGACAAGGGAGACACTTAAATGGAAATATAGCATTTAAGACAACTATTAATTTCATGATTTGGGCATTGTGGCTACCTCAAAACTGTAAAATGTCATTTTGTCTTTTCTGCAGGACATTTTATTCTTTTTTTGAATTTTTATGAGTTTATTTGAGATAAACTGATGTTGTGCTGGGAAGCAAGATCACAAAGACTCTGGAGAATTATTGTTCTGCAGTTTCTTTTTTCTTTCTTTTTATTGAATTTATGGGGGTGACACTGGTTAACAATATTATACATGTTTCAGGTACACAGTTCTATGACACATCATCTGTACACTTTATTGTGTGTTCACCACCCCGAGGCAAGTCTCCTTCTATCACCATTTATCCCCCTTATATAAACGTCCCCCACCCCCATCTACACCTCCTCTGCCAGCAATCACCACACTGTTGCACATAGAAAAGGGTGTTGATTTACTTCATGTGTTAGAACTGAGACTAGATGCATTGCATAAATGCAAGCAACTTTGTGAAAGAACACAAAAGCAGTGCATTGCAATAGAAACTAAACTTTTTCTTTACCTAATTTCAAGCATTATCTTTTTGAGGAATTATGAGGAAAGAAAAAGTCTATCAAACAGAAAGCTTCCAAAGACAGTTGGAAAAAACTATAATATTTTTGTTGGTTTACTTACCCCATATAGACAAACATATTTGTAAAATAAAGAAAAATCTATGATTCAAAGATGTTTTTAATAATAAAACTGATGAGTTTTCAAATCTGAATTTTGAACTTCAACTTTGAGATGTTTATATTAGGAACTCTTTTTGAAATCTATTATTTCTTTCATTCTCTTTTTATTTTTTTTAAATTATTTAAATTACAGCTTGCACTCAATATTATTTTGAATTAGTTTCAGGTGAACAGCATAGTGGTTAGATAATCATGTGCTTTACAAAGTGCTCCGCCTGATATTTCCAGTACATAGGTATTGCAGTGCTATTGACGCTATTCCTTAGAGCTAATTAAATGATGGACTGTACATCCCCATGCCTGTTCTGCAGCTTCAATCTATGCTGCTCAGTCCTTGTTCCCCTCTGTCAACCAGCAGTCTGCTCTCTCTCTCTATGAGTCTGTTTCTGTTTTGATTGTTGGTTTATATTGTCTTTTAGATTTTTAGGGGTTATTTTGAAAGTCAGAATAAAAACACTGCTGCATTCACAGGAGTCACAAAATCATAAGGAAACTTAAAAATGCTAGGTGTTTATGTAGAGAAAATTAGCATCTATGAGATATTTCAGATCGGACATCTAGACACTTTCAATCTAACAGAGGATTAAAATGGCCATGCTGAGCCTATGTGCTGTGGACTGGATGGGCTTGTTAATAAATAATGTTTATTTTGAGGTAAGATAATCTTTTTGTCATTTCAGCTACTAGAGGCTAATGACTACAGATATTTGCTTGTAATCTTTTATTCAAACTTCTTTTATTGTGACCTCTTGACTAGAACACTAAATTTATATTTATGTTGATAAGTTCATATCTCTGACTACACCATATAAAATATATCATTTCCCCATTAATTTATAATTATAGCAGTAATAATTATCTGTATAAATTAGGTTGTTAATTTGTATTGCACAAAGTATGCATTTATATTTGAAATATTACAAATGTATTATATTATATCAGATATTTCATGGTAGAAATATTTTGTACGGATTATTTCATCACCAGAGGTTTAATTCTGCTATACAATGTACATTTAGAAATATGGATTTGGATATGTTCTTGTTAATAACTAGGCTTTTCTACTTTAAAATACTTCTTTAAGTTTTCTAATACTTATTGGTTTTCATAGCTTATCGTTTTTATTATTGTATTATACTTTTTTATTCACACATTTTCCTACTACCACCATTTCTTTATGTTTTTTTTTTATTCTCCCATGTTTGAATTTTATTTTATTTATTCTATAACATTGAGGAGCAGCAGAGTTTACCATACCAAAATATGCCTTTTGTAAGAGTGATTATTGTAAACTGGTTATGTGAGCATGGGTGTTTAACTAGTTATTGATAAGGAGAGCAGCAGAGAGAATAGATGTTAAACTGAATAAACTGAGTAGCTAAAGCAGATATGAGGACAACATTCCATTAAGCTCACCAGGAAGCTATGGCACTTACAGACTCATTCAGTCACTCCAGGGGACTGCAGCAGGGGAGACTTACTACTTGGACTGGACTGGACCGAAAATCTGACCGTTGCTACCACCTGGTACCAGATTATCAGGGGGGGAAGGAGAGAAAAAATCTTCTGCTGGGCACATTCACAGTAGAAACTAGATGATGTAACAGAACTTTTAGACATGCAGTAGAAGTCAAGATGGCACATGGGAGGTGCTTCTACTTTTGGACATGTGCAGAAAGAGCCATCAAGGGGCAGAGTTTAGCCTGGGGGAAACTGGAAGGGTAATCATTTTTGATGGAGAGCGCAGAAGTCCATAAGGTCCCAGAAAGGGATTGGTCAGGAGGAGGGCACAACTCAAGCCCCAGAAGAATCAGGGAGTTGGAGTGGATGATTTTTTTTTTTAATCTTTTAAAAACGAATATTTTATTGTTGTTCAAGTACAATTGTCTTCATTTGCCCACCACAGTACTCCCCATCTCAGCCATCCCCACTTCCCTCCCCTGCTTCTACCTCTACTTGGTTTCAGGAACAACTATAAAGGACACATGGACAAAACCAAGTGGGGGTGGATTGGATGATTTGGATGACACCTTCATCATTATTACCAAGAATCAAGAAAATATATGGAGGAGTAACAGAAGCTTTGGGGAAGTTACCGCCACAGCCTGTGTGCCATCTGTGCCCCCACGGGTATGTTAGTTCCCTTAATCCTAATAAAATTTTACCACCATGTTTAAATTTACCTACACTGTGTCATTTAAAATTCATTTCTTTCAACATGGCAAAAAAACTCATTTGGTCAACTTGATTGTTAGAACTTAGAACAATAGAAGGAAAGCCATTTTTCTTCCCCTGAAATATCAAATTAGCATTTGCGTATCTGACTTATTAATACCAGATCTCAGAATCTGGATAGCAATGACAAGCAATTTCAAGAGGGCTTATTTAAAGAATTATGTTTGCAGAAAAGCAGTTTTATTTTTTTCTACTTTGTGTTATTCTACTGTTTGGGGATTAATTTATTTATTTATATATAATCATTTGCACTTATCATTAACTCTATATGTAGGAGAATTTGTTTTCTCTCAAAAGTATTAAGTACAGATATTACTGGCATTTCCATAGGTAGCTGCCCATATATCATATATTTTGGAATGCCCAATTAGAAAATAATACATTTGAAAATTTTCTAATACACTAAATCAATAAGTTTTGGGGGAGGGGAGAAAAAAGAACTCTGGGAAACATGCTTAATTCTTATTTATGAGAAATATCGTTTTAGTTCACCTTTTACACTAGAAAAATGTTTTTTTTTCCCCTACAGTGATTTTTAGGTAAGGTAAATAAATTCATTTGGGAAGATGGGACAGTTTTGGTATGCTAGAAGCACAAATGAAGCTTTTATGTCTTAAAAAGCTTGGGTGCCCGTTTAAGAGCACTTTTCCCGACACATGTAAATGCATACGTATGCACACAGTCATGCGCCGGTGTTGGATAAGCATTGCTGAGCCTTTCGGAAACTAAGCGCATATTCAGTGGCAGTATCTTCATTGTATCAATGCGGGGTGAGGGAATGTAAAATAGTCACAAGTGAGTCACGAGTGAGGCACGGCAAGGAATAGCACCTGGGAGAATACAATATTATTCTGAGAAGAGTGTGTAGCTTTGTAGAGATGAATTCAGATTGACCCTTGGTGGTGTCAGGGATTCCGTCATATTTCACAATGTATGGTGATCTGATAAAGATCTACCAGAAAAGAACTTCCTGGAGGAAATTCTAAGGAATTCGTATGTGGTCCATCCAAAAAGCATGATTCCCTGCCAGGAAGGTTTGAGTGATTGGGAATGCAGCATTCTGAATGTCCTGTTAAGATTTTCCTTCCTGTCCAGTACCCTGTGGCCTTTCTACCCAGCACACCTGAGGACTTATGGAAGGATTTTCAAAGAGGTATAGGTGAAACCACAATAGCTTTTTGTCTCAAAAGCTTTATGTTTTGGTACTAATGTGATATACTACAACACAAAATGCCAGAATACTATAATTGTTTGACTTCTACAGAAAACATATTTTAACTTTAGTGCATTCTACATATTAAGTGCTTCATAGGCTACACTACTCTACTCCATCAACTCTCTGACATGTCAGGGTGCCAGCGATCCCAGTGATCCCCAATGCAGAACCTGATTTAAAGAAAAAAAGGCATCAATGGAAATGAAAGTCTGTTTGTGGGGAACAGAGATATTACACAGGCATATTATCTGGAGTAGAAAAATTATAGATGTGTCATGGAAACTGAACCTGAAGCATCTCATTATTAGCTTCATGTGAGACATATTGAAGCCATATAGGTGGGACTGTTCTGGAAGCCAATATCCATTGTAGGTAGGGGCAAGAGCCAAAAAAAGGAGGAGGAATGAGATGGATAAATTATAGGTGGTTGATAGATGATAGATGATAGATAAATGGTAGATGTATAATTAGACAAAAGCACAGGAACGTGGCTTCAATATTTTGGTAAGGCTAGTGAGAAAGAAAAAAATCTACATTGTCTAGTCTATATGCTATTCCATAATGCTGAGAAATTTCAACTATGAGCCTTTCTTGAGCAATAAGAATAGTTTTGTGATACCTAAGGAATATATTGTTGCTGTTAATATTTTCAATTTTCATTTATGTGTCTTTTGTCAAAAAGGTAACTTTAAATATTAAAAGAATTATCCAAACTTATCCAAAAAAGAGGTATCCATTTCCATTTTGAAATTAATATATGCATAGTAAACTCCACAGAACCACAGGGGACTTTGGAGTTTAACAAAATAGAAAAAAAAAAAAAAAGATGATGAAATATTAACCTCAGGACCAGGCATGCTCCAGTCTGCAGACTCCTGCTTTTCCTAGAAGAATTTTATCTCAGTAAATATGTTTGTATGTGTCTACGGGGGTGAAGTAAGGAAGGGGCTAGTGAGGAAGGGGCACATATGCAGACCATGATTTGCCATAGCATTTCAGTTTGAGGTAATCCTGTTGGAATAGTTTTGCCCAAGATCTGGGGTTAAGAAAAGTGAGATCGCTGCTAACAGCTATGACACATTGAAGAACTTTCCCTGGAATAACTCAACTAGAAAGTGTCACATCATAGATTTGAAAGAAGAACCTATCTCTGTTTCCATATTTTGTACATTGAGTTCACAATCATATACTTCCATCTACACCTACAAATTTGATTAAACAAACAAACCTGTCTGATTAAAGTCCTCCAACAAATCTCTTATTTCTAGATAAAGCCAAATGTTCACACTATTGACCGTCACTTTCCACTGATATGTGAAAATACTTCACTGGTTTCTGGGTTACTTTTTTTTTTAATATTTTATTTATTTTTATTTTTAGAGAGGGTAAGGGAGGAGAAAGAGAGAGAGAGAAACATCAATGTGTGATTGTCTCTCATGTGGCCCCCACTGGGGACCTGGCCCGCAACCCAGACTTGTGCCCTGATTGGGAATCGAACCTGCGATCCTTTGGTTTGCAGCCCACACTCAATCCACTGAGCTATGCCAGCCAGGGCTCTGAGTTACTTATTGATCACCTCCAGGTGTTTGAACATACTGTGCTTGATCGAAATTCTTTCTCATCTTTGACTTCCATTGAAAAGTCATATTTTCAGGTCTCTGCTCAAAATATCTGCTTATTTGGAATATTTACTAGAGATCTTTGGTCAATTAGGTGCTTACCTTTATGTGTTCTGAGCACTTTCTTGATTCTACCTTTATCACAGCCTGCATTAGTTTTGATAGAGATTTGGCATTTTTTCTCTTATTTAAACAAAAGTATCACCTAAAAAGAAGGTAATACATCGTGGGTGTAGCATATAAAACAAAGTCAACAGAAATGACAATCAGTAGACGTAAGCCCAAAGAAAATACCTTGCACCTGCAATAAAATTTTGGTAAATGAATATTAGTATATATAAAATATTCCTGTCTATAGAGTTTATTTTTATGATTTCCAGCTTTTGAGGATTTTGTTTTGATCAACCAACTCTATTGATCTGGATAAGAAGTATTCTATTGTTCTCAGTAAATGTTTATGTAATTAAACTTAATCTATGAAAGTGCTTAGAGGCAGTGTTTTGATAGGAAGAAAAGTAGATATTTAAAATAGATTCAGAATATGGTCAGAATAGTATATAATTTTTTGACAGTGAGATTAAAAAATAAAAATAGATGTCTTAAGATAGTCCATACACAATCAAGATAACTTTCCTGTAGTAAAAATATTCTACGAACTCTTCATCAACTTTCATTTTGACAAAATGCACATGAAGCAAGTTTATTGTTGCTAAGTGAATTTCCCAGGCCCTTTGAAACTAGGCAGGAAAGCTTGACTTACTAACACAATTATTCTACTATGTTTTTATCGAAAATAAATGAATAGATATTCTGGTTAGCTATAACTTTCTATAAATTTATTTCAAATTTATATGAAATTTAAACCATATAAAACTTTCCAATGCTCTGGTTGTTTACAAATAATCTTATAATTTGGTTGAAAATGAAACTTTTGTATCTCACATTAATAAGAAAACATCCTCTAATGCCTAGGATGAGCAGCTGCATACTAATTCTCTCCTTTCTTTTGAGCACATAATTACAAAAATATAGGACATTAAAGAGATGAGTGCCATTAAGTATCAAATATATGCACATGAGCCTATAGAATATATTAGCGCATATGGATTTGACATACTCAAGCTTCTATATGGATAAAACTTCTTGTACTAAGAAATAAGATTATATTCTAATATTTTTAAATTTTACTTTATCAAAGTGAATTTCATAAGTAGTGGAGAAGTTATTACATGAAATAAAACTGAACAGATTAGTACCTTCCAAGGGCAAAACTTTCTAAGATATTTAATATGCTTATTATGGTTGAAATTGAAAATCAGGTATGAATTCAAGCTTCGGTTTGAACCCTGATATCAGAGAATGATTCTAGGCCATATTTTAAAGTCTAACTCTATGTATGTCTTCAGTGATTCTTCTCATTCTGTTCAAAACTCCCTGCATTAAAGTTAACTATGATAATACCCTAAAAAGTTGGTTATTGCATAGTTTTATAAAGACATATATTTGGCACACAATTACTAAACAAAGAACAGATTATATATAATTTACATATAATCATGAATATTTATATGCATGTGCATATGTATATGTATGTGTATATAATTTACAATTCATAAAAAGTTAATATATATATAATAGTTATTTAGATGTTAGACTTAGATTGAAAATGTTTTATCTTTTCTTAGAGTATATGTTTCATTCACTAAGAAACTATTGCAGTGTGTATTGAACTAAAATTTTCAATTTTACGGTTTCTGGAAAATCTGATACTTTGAAAATGGCTTGGAAAAATAATATTAAAAGTAAACTTCAGAATAACTGATTCTTTTATTTAGAATCAGAAAACTTTCTTTCTTTAAAATAAATGCAATGGCAATGCACAATATTTATTTTTTTTCCATTGATTTTAGAATCTCAGAATAAAATAAAGAGCTCTGTTCTTATTCACCACTTCCCTTACTTCAAACCCCAAGTTAAACTGGAATTTCTAAAACAAATAAACCTGTGTTTGGCATAATAAAACAAAATAATCTTGACTTAATATAGAAGGAAAGTGGGAAAAACTTTCAAGTTTTATTTTCTTATCTAATTTTAGATTAGATATATGATTTTTATTGACATTAGTTTTAATTAATTACTCTCTATGAATTTTGCATGTTATAAATTTGTTTTCAAGAACCAGGCCATTTATAAGTGATACAAACTATCTCATATTTTTTTATTTTTGAAAAGTAACCACAATGATAAGAATAACTAACCCATATGTAATTATCGATTACAGACACTCTTCTAAGACACATATGAATAATACATTTAACTTTTACTAACAATATAACCTAGGTTAATATTTTTATTCCAACCTCAAAGGTGACGGAGTTGACACATGGAGGAGCACCTTGCCCAACAGCACACAGCCAATGTGTGAAAGAATCAGGACTCAAATGGAAGCAGTTTGGTTCCAGAATTGACTATGGCTTCTTTGAAGGTCAACAAGGAAACATTTTAATACAAATATGCAAAAAAAAAAAAAAAAACTTAAAAATATAACGTGTAATTCTAGGCAAGGTGGCAGTGTAGGACACAGTACTTAAATCCTCTGACAACGATGCTAAAAATGCAATTAAACTACAAAACAACGACTATTCAGAACCTCCTGAAATCTAGCTGAGTGGAAGTCCTAGTAGTAGGGATTTAAAGAAGCCATATCAAGACTGGTGGAACGGGTGGAGACCCCAAAGAGGCTGTTCCACAGCCACAAGTGGCAATGAAAATCAGGAAGGATATCTTGGTGTGGAAAATCAGGAAGGATATCCTCTGAGAGGCAAGAGGTCCCAGGCACACACAAGATGCCCTCATCCCTGGTTCCCGTGCCAGGAAGATAAGGCCCCATAACTTCTGGCTGTAAAAACCAGTACAGATTGTGGCTGAATGAGCCAGAGGGCTTATGCCAGGGGTGTCCAACTCATTTTCACCAGGGGCCACATAAGCCTTACAGTTGCCTTCAAAGAGTTTAATGTAATTTTAGGACTGTATAAATGTAACTACTCCTTAATTAGGGGCAAGAAGCTTGGTGCTGCCACTGGGTAGAAAGAAGGTGCTGGGCCAGATCAAACAAGATGGAAGGCCAGATTCAGGACACGGGCTTTGTGTTTGCCACCTTTGGCTTATTCAGTCCTAGGCAATTCCTCTTATAATTCATGTTCAGACTTACTCGATCTCACTGCCTCTGAGCTCCAGAGCTGGGGAGATAGCTTAAAAGGCACCAGGGACATACAGGGGAGAACTAATTTATCTGGCATCAGAACAAGAGCTTGGGTGGCAGTTTTCTGCCATACAAAAGTACTGGCAGAGACCGTTGTTCCTTTTCTAAGACAATACTTCCCCAAAAAACTGACAGGTAGGCACCACATCTGAGTCTCCATCAACCTGGCTAACACTGTATAGCTCACCTTAGTAATTCTCTGGGACCCCACCCCATTCAACTTGCAAGACCATCCAAGCCGTTACCAATGGCTTTCTATATAACTGATGTCTCTTTTCTAATGCTTTGGGTTTTTCTAAAATCTCTTATACAAACAGTTTCTGAAATCTGTCATACAAACAATCTCTGCATTACTTGTACCTCTTGCTAAGTGGCCCCAGGCCTGGCATTAGTGGCAGCCCACCTTGGTTCACAGCTTGGCCTCTCCTAGGCACCTCCAAGCGCAGCACAAGTAGCAGCCACCTTCAGATAACTCCGTAGCTTGTTCTGGGTAGCCCGAGGCAAGGCTTTGTCTCTGTCTGACAGTAAACCAGATATTGGTTATTTATCATAGGAATACTTAAAAACTGGCTGCAGAACATGAATAATAAAGGAAAAGCTTTAAAAAAAATATCATCTTCAAGAGCACCCTGGCTGGCGTAGCTCAGTGGATTGACCATGGACTGTGAACCAGAGGGTCGTCGCTTTGATTCCCAGTCAGGGCACGTGCCTGGGTTGCAGGCCAGGTCCTCAGTGGGGGCCATGTGTGGAGCAACCATACATTGATGTTTCTCTCCTTCTCTTCCTCTTTCCCTTCCCCTCTCTATAAATAAATAAATAAAATCTTTGAAAAAAATATTATCTTCAAGAAAAATAAATATAACTTCTCTCTTACAAAGAAATGCCTGAGATAAAGGTCTCTCCATATGTATATATTTACTGGTTTTCTTTGATACAACAGTAATGCTAATTAAAACAGTATAATCCTTATACAAGTTAAACTTACGCAATGTAATATAGAAATTATTTCTCAAAAAGCTGGGGTGGAAATACTCAGTATATCCCAGAGGACATGTTTCGGGGTCATATTTATTTTGGGTTTCAGCTCTATTTGATAGCTTAAGAACTTCTAAGCCCTATGGAGAAGTAAGAGACCATGGCATAGACTGAATAACTTAGAATAACAATAACTGACTCAGACAGCAATATTGAAAGAACAGAAGTGATTTCAATGAAGTGTCAAGGCCCAGCGATACTAAAAATCTCAGGCAGTAAGGAGGGTACATCTCTAAAAAGTTGAAAAGATAGCAGCGACAGGAAACTCAATGTTATATGAGATGGAGATACTCTGAAAATGTCCCGGATCTTGAAGAGAAATTTGAGTGTTGACACTCCAGGTAATAGGAGGTTATGTAATGTTATGTAATTCTTTCTAAATTATGAGTATAACATTTAGGAAACTTGAAGTTTCTAAGGAAAATCACCTGATGAAAAACATGTTTTAGAAATAGGCTGTGTTTAATGTCTCTCCCACTCCTCTGTTTCTCATAGTTCTGATTTTAAAAATAATACCTGCTCGGTGTCAAACTAAGTATAGAAAAGCGTAAAAACAGAAATAGCCCTGGCTGGTGTGGCTCAGTTGGTTGGGTAGTCTGCGAAATGAGAGTTTGTGGGTCAATTCCTGGTCAAGTCACATGCCTGGGCTGTGGATTTGGTACCTGGTCCGGGTGTGCAGGAGAGAAGACCTATCAATGTTTCTCTCTCTTTTTCTCTCCCTCCCTTCCCTACTCTGGAAAAAAATCAAAACAAAACACAGAAATAGTCCCCTATACCATGTTTACCCAGATGCAAAGTTTGGGGATATTTTGACTAATTTACTTCTCAATACACTCTAAATATATTGTAATCATAACATATAAAATTGGATATGTTTTTCTGCTTAGTTTTATATATTAGAAAATACTAATGTTACTAAATACATTTCTGATATTGATAACCATATAGTATCTTTTTTGGAGTATTGCTTACAAAAGTTTTACCCTCCCCTGTGCTTATTATTTGGGTTATTTCCAATTTCCATATAACAAATAAAACTATGAAGAAAAATTTGTTAAAACTTTGAATACTTTTCTGTTTCTTTAATATAACTCCTTAGAAGTATAGTTACTGCTTTAAGCAAATGAACTTCTAGAGTTGGGATAAATTTAGGAAATATTTTTGATAAAATTTTTGCCAATTTGTTTTTCATTCTGGAGAATAAATAATAGACTTTTTTTTTTTTTTTTTTGGTTTGGGCCTATATAAACCAGCGTTTCTTGTATAGAGTCTTATTTATTTATTTATTTTACTTTATTGTTGTTCAGTTGCAGTTGTCTGCATCCTCTCCACTCCCCTCCCCCTCCAATACCACCTCCCTTCCCTGCCTCCATCCTCCCCCTTGGTTCTGTCCATGTGTCCTCTATAGCGGTTCCTGAAGACCCTTCTCCCCACTGTCCCCTCCCCACTCCCCCCTGGCTATTGTTAGATTGTTCTTAATTTCAGTGTCTCTGGTTAAGTTTTGCTTGCTTTTTGCTTTTGTTGATTATGTTCCGGTTAAAGGTGAGATCATATGGTATCTGTCCCTCACTGCCTGGCTTACTTCACTTAGCATAATGCTCTCCAGTTCCATCCATGCTGTTGCAAAGGGTATAAGCTCCTTCTTCCTCTCTGCTGCGTAGAATTCCATTGTGTAAATGTACCATAGTTTCTTGATCCACTCATTTGTAGATGGGCACTTAGGTTGTTTCCAGCACT